>OZ025239.1:93906704-94151704 GCA_964019155.1 Osedax fenrisi
CCGTCGCTAGAATTTCGCCTCTAGTACGTCGCACGTAACCTAGAATGAAGTTCAATAGGAAAGTTTTGCCCGTTCCACCGGGAGCATCTAAAAAGATAACGCCTCCGTTTTCGGCGTCGATCAGTTCCAGAAACTTATCGAACACTTCCTTTTGTTCTAGATTTAGATCATCTATAGTAGTAGGGGATTCGGTATCGACCCGTTGATTAGATAATATAGTCATAAACGATAACGCGTAATTTTCTATTACGTCGCTCGCTAATGTTTCTAAAGGAAAGAAATTTAAATCGCCACCGATATGCCTATAATGATGAGTTATTAGCGCTAAGCTTTTCTCGATCATAGTTGCGGTAGGCGGACCGACGTGCGACCTATTCATAAAATCCAAACACATTTTATGTTTGAACTCTTCCCAGAGCTGTTTGGGATCTTGCGGTTCGCAGTGATATAGCATTACGGCGAAAAGCCTACGCATACGATATTGCGGTATACGGTTATTAGCTTCTATTAACGCTTTACGTAAATAGTCGTCGTTATCTAATAATCCTGTTGCGTTAGCGGCTAATTTAAATGTTTCGTAAACTGCGCCGTTTACGGTTCTCAGGTCGAAAAAACTTTTAGGACATTTACGATAACATAGTAATAACCTAAGGTAGAATAATTCTCCGGCTCGCGGTGATATTATACTGATTCTACCTAATTGACCTAACTTTGCGGTACGTTTTCTGGCCGACCATTTGTTCAGCTTGCTATCCCAAACGTAATTCGTCGGCACGTCGGCGTAAATCAGATTCGAAGCGGAAGCGGTCGTCGAACATAAATCAAAGAATTTCGTTAATTTAGTTATCGGTGCTTCGCTTAGATCTACGGGACGCGCTTCGTCGTAATATATTAACTGTTGACCCGGTAAGTGAATAGTTACGGATCATGGTACATAATTCAACATTAATATGGCATTTGTAAATTCTCGATAGATACGGTGAATACGGTACAACCTGACCGTTATCGATGCGCGTAGTACCCCGTATTATCCATCGACCTCCATCTTGCGGGGAACGACGCCTGTATTGAGGATATCCCGTTTCATTTAGACTCGTATGCGTACGAAATGCTTTCGGAAATCCTTTAGAACAGCCCGATACGTTCCTATTTTTACATTTAGGAGAGTGTCTATGGATCATGTTGGTTACTACTATATCGTGTAGTTCTGGATCCTCTACTGGATCGGGTATTTCGGCGCAAATATACTTTTCGATTTGATCCGCATGTATAATGTCGTTACATCTAAGCCATAGTAAAATATGCGCGTGAGGAAGACCACGTTTTTGAAATTCGACCGAATATAGATAGGCTTTCGGACAACCTAGAATTATATGTCATATCGTGTAAAACGTTAGTAATGGTAAGTAGTATATTAGGTTAGTGAAAAAGGTTTATAATATAATAACATATTACAATACATATTAGCTACATATATGTATATAAATTAACCGAATATTTTGTTGTTCGTTATCCTATCTATTAAATCGCCTAGTTTCAATCTGAATACTCTGACGGATACATCGGGGCGGTCGTAGTATTTCTGATTATGTAAGAGTGAATCTTGTATCTCTTTCCAGAATGGATTGCATGTAAGCGTTATAAAAAGTGTCGGTTTACCATATTTATTTACGTATACTAATGCATTTTGTTGTTTTTCAAACATGTACCGTGGACTATCCGTATAACTCGCCGATAAAATGATACGCTGACCGAACGCCGATGCATTCGTTTCATCGGCTTGCATCTGATCAACCAAAGTTTGATATTTACACATGCGTTTGCTGGCTAACTGACCGGTATGATATGACAAACGCTGCGATTCAATTTTAGTAAATATATCTACTATAAACTGTTGAAATAGGCGACCGCTTAGCAATAGGTGTCATTACCTGTTCTCACAATTATATGGTACGCGTAATATTCTCGCGTAGATATAGGCTTAGTTTGCCCGGCTACTTTTATATCTATATGAAAAATATCATCGCCGTACGGAAATAACAACGGATATTGTAGACTATCGTATTTAGGATTTAAGTCCGATATAGACTTTAAACTACCGTCTAAATTACGTAATATAATATCTCGTCTGAAAGGCACATCATTAGGTAATAGAATCGCGATTTCGTCGCAATGGGGAACATTTAAACATCCGCTATGTTCACCACCGGGTCGCGCATTATCTATGTATACTAATGTGTAGTCGTCGGTAGTATGATCAAAAATATATATTATTTATAAATTATAATATTAAAAAAAACTACATGTATTGTATTATAATTTGTATTATATTGTAATGATTTTAAATGTATGTATATAATTAGAAAACAAGAAATTTAAATAAAATGATCACATGTTATAATATTTCATATAATATATCGCTATCTAGTGTAAATAGTTTGATTATATTAAATGTTGAGGTACTAGAGATATATAGGGAGTTCAATATCTTTGCTTCATAATATATTTGGTATACCTATATATATATATATATATATATATATATAGGAGCAGCCTAGATGAACGATATTTTCTCAATATTTAATAGATGTATCTTCGGCACTGAAAAAATAGAATATTGCAGACGAGTGTCCCTCATTAACTCTTAATTTAGAAGTTTATTTAAATATGTAGACTTTCTCAAAATAATGAGTTATGCTTAATATTTTAATTTTACACATAATGTCCATAAGAAACTAATTTAATTCGCCTACTTTTTTTGTAATACTTATTTGGTCACACCTCTTAATATTAATATACATATATATATATATATATATATATATATATATATATATATATATATATATATATATATATATATATATTATTGTATAACGTATAATATTACATTATATCATATAAAAAATAACATATGTTATTTTTTATTATTGTAATATTACATTAGGGAAATTACATGTATTACTCCCTGATTACATGTACAATTATTATATTTAAATGTAATAGATATATTAATACATATACATGTATGTATATATATAATATATTATATTGTATACAAGTTATATATGAATACAAAAAACATTACATATAACATTTTTATATTTAAATTTATCATAATTAATGAATTGTTTTTTAAACATAAATTTAACTAGGAATACTTATTTATATAATTCTGTATAAATATATAATATTTTGTATTCTATTAACCTGACATTAAACTACCAGTCAGTATAGCGATATCGGTTAATAATATTAACTTAATATATATGTAACAGAGAGGTAGATATTCTTTGTTGAATACGTTTATTAAACTCTAAAATATATATACATTAAACCTTGAAAGATACAAAAACAAACACAAACCGTTGTGTCCCCTGATAAATAATAATAAGTAATTCGATGCTTTAAAGTAATATAATAATAACACAATGACGAAATGTGGCGACATCCACATTTCGTCGCACGCCGTCACGTACCAATGAACACGCCGCACGCACTAATAGCACTTATCAACGGCTTACCTAGATGCGTCATTGCAGCTTCTCTCTAGATACCCGTCCCGCAGCCTAAACACTCGCTTCACCAGCTCTACCACATATATATATATATATATATATATATATATATATATATGATATGTGTTGATATGAGCATGTATCATTGGTGCACCATGATTTGTAATCGATTCATGATCATGCGGCTATGTATTCGATACAAGTCATATATGCATGCGTGTTCAGCATGTATCATGGATACGTGTTGAATAGGTATCATGGAACTGTGTTTGATACGTATCATGTATACGTGTTGAGTGGGTATCATTGATACGTGTTGAATAGATATCATGGATACGTGCATATTTCATAAAATATAGAATTATTTATCAGTTGTATTTATAATTTATTAGAATTAATAAATCGTATATTTTAATAACATTTTAATGTTTTAAATATTATGTTATACATCTTATTTAAAAAATGTAAAATTATTTTATGTTCAATCTTGAGCAATTAACTAAATATGATTTCCAATTATATCATCTTAGGGTGTGTGTTTGGTCAACCACTGATCATATAACCAGAGCTGGGCACGATACTCAAAAAATGTATAATAGATACGATTACAATTAAACACTTTTTTCTTATAATAGATACTACTACAATTACTTTAAAAAAAATCATAGTAACCTTTAACCTTTAACCTTGGGGTTTCACCACTTCTTTTAGTAGATAGTACTACTACTCAGACGTGGGTAATTAAAAATTACAGGCTATAAGCAGCTTTGAACAAGTGTGTTTTTAGTAATTTTTTAAAGGAACTAGTTATGTTATTTGTTCTAAGCATATCCGGCAGTTGATTCCATAATTTAGATGCTGCGGCTTTGAATGATCTATGGCCAAACTGCGAATGATAATGATTTGTAACCAGCTTGAATTTATGGGTATCGCGAATGTTTCTAGAGTAGTTCTTCAGTTCAAGAATGTTGCAGAGATAGTCTGGATAACCACAGTGTAAAGCTATATGAGTAGTTAATAGCAATTTGTATATTATTCTGTATTTTATTGGCAACCAGTGCAGTTCTTTCATTTTAGCAGTGACTGACTCATGAGAGGATTTAGGCATATTGAATATTATACGGATCGCTCTTCTTTGAATTTTATTGAGTTTACTGAGGTGCGATTCTGGAAGTTCTACTAGGAGGAGGTTGCAGTAATCAAGATGCGATAATACAAGATTTCTTACTAAAGCTTCACATGCTTTTTTTGTTATAGATGGTCTTATTTGTCTGATGTTATATAATGAGTAGTTGGCAATTTTGAAAATTTTGTCAATATGGAATTTGAAATTCAGGTTGGGATCTATTATGAAACCAAGATTTCTGACAGGAGTATTACAGTTTATATTTAAATCATATAAGTTTATCAACGATGGTAGTGATGTAGTGTTGATATGATTATGTATTAATAATAATTCAGTTTTGCTCATGTTTATACTCAATGAGTTGGATGAGTACCAGTGTTTAATTTCATTCAGACATGTATTCATTTTATTTATTACTGATGGTAGATTCTCTATTCGGTCAGTTTCCATATAAATCTGTAAATCATCGGCGTACATGTGGTATTTAATATTATGTTTTAGTAGGATTTCATGGATAAGGTCTATACATATGTTAAATATGATGGGTCCGAGGACAGAGCCTTGTGGGACTCCATATTTTAACTGACATATTTTTGATCTGGTATTATTTATTTTTATTTCAAAGGTTCTATCACTAAGGAACGATGAAAACCATTTTAACGCAGTTCCTGCAAGGCCTATAATTTCTAGTCGACGGATTATGAGTTGATGGTTTAAAGTATCAAATGCAGAGGAAAGGTCTATCAATGCAAGAATCGTAATCCGCCTATTATCTGTGGACATAAGTAGGTCATTAGTTACCATTGTTAAGGCAGTTTCTGTTGATTTGTGCTTCCTATATGCGCTTTGTAGTGGGTTAAGTTTATTATGGTCGGTAAGGAATTCAGTGAGTTGTTCAGAAACAATTTTTTCCAGTACTTTTGAAAGACATGATAGTTGTGAGACTGGACGATAGTTTGATAGTACATTTTTATTCAATGTGGGCTTTTTAAGTATAGGTATGATTATTGCCTTTTTCATAGATGAAGGGACAATTCCTTCATTTAGGGATACTATAATGGCCTCATGAATAGATTCAAGTATATTGGGAGATATAATGTGAAGCAGCTTGGTTGGTATAGGATCGGTTGGAGAGTTTTTCTTGAAGTTTAAGATTAGCTTTAGCAAATAACTTTGAGAGGGAGGGTGTATAATGTCAAATAATGAAAATTCTTCTGTAAGTGATGGTTTTGCTGGTAATAATATTGAAGGAAGCTTATTAATTATATTAATGACTTTTTCTTCAAAGAAGTCACAGAATTTAGTTGCTAGGATTGCATCTGGTATGTCAGGTAAGGGTTTATCTATAGTTTTACGACCAAGTAGCGAATCAGTAATCTGATACATTTCTTTACTTGTTGTAGTGTTAGAGCTTAAAATGTCAGAAAAGTATTTTGATTTGGATTGTCTTAGTGAATTAGTATAATAGTTGCGTTGTGTAGTGTAGAGCAGTGTGTTGTATGATGTTTGATTTTTATTCATAGTTTTCTCTAGTATTCTTAGTTTCTTTTTAATACTTTTTAGGTCATTTGAGAACCATGGGGATAGAGGGTGACAAGGTACAGTAATGATTTTTTCTGGAGCCAATTGGTTTATCATAGTTTCAAGGTCTGAGTTTAAGTTATTGAAATTGTATACATTTCGATTCTCTCTTGTTTTAATTAACATAAATGTGTCAGTAAAAGTGCTTGGTGTGATTTTTTTGAACTGTCGTACTATAATTTTCCGAGGATGCACTTTGTGGTTATGTATTGGTATTGTAAAGTTTATAGAATAATGATCAGTAATTAATGATACTTTGTATGGTTGTAAAATTAATTTGCAGTCTGATGGCGTAATAACTAAATCAAGTGTGTTTCCTCCGATATGAGTTGGGAAGTTTATATATTGTTTGAGATTAAGCATTTCAAGACTATGCATTAAAGATATTGATGCTGGAGTTTGCTGATTGATATAAATATTGAAATCACCCAAGATTATGGTATTTGATGTATGAATATTACTTATAATTTCAAAGAATTCATTGATGAATGTGTCCATTTTTGATAGGAGTGGTCTATATAGTACAATCAGATCAAAATGCGTTGAACTATTGTCATTGAAGCAGCAGTGAATAGATTCAAAAGATTGGTAAGTTCCTAGAGTCTTGGATATTAAGCGAATAGGTTTACGTGTCAATATGCCTACACCACCGCCATGGTTTAGTGATCCTCTCGGATTATGATAAAAATTGAATTTGTTTCGGGTTAGCTCATTTATTTTTGCTTGATCGTCAATATTTAGCCAGGTTTCAGTTATAGCTAGGATGTCAATATTATCAGTGTCAATTATATCATTTATAAATCCAATTTTGTTTCTAACCGATCTGGCATTAATAAGAGTCACATTAGTAAAATTTCTAGTGGTTTTTAAGGTTATCTTCTTGGCTGTATTGGAGTTGTTTAATATAGGTGGTGTTACTGATCTCTCCTTATCGGAAGAGAAACCACCTTTAAATTTAGTAAGGGTGTCCCGCGTAGAGTAAAAAATATTGAGTCGTTAGTGTTTGATTCATTATCGGCTTTGGCCATAGATTTGAATTTATTAAGTTCTTCTCTTTGTATCAGATTATAGTCATCAGAAAAATGAAGTGATGAGAAGGCGGAATCTTTAAGTTGCCTTAGATTTTCATAGATATTTTGTTTTTCAGAGATTGATTCATATGTAATTTTAACAATACGTTTACTAACTTTATATTTTGAATTTACTTTTCCAAGTCTCACGTATTTTGATGGAATCTTGCAGTGTAAGGTATCTTTGTAGAGTCCAGCAAGGTATTTTTCAAGATCAACATCATCAGGAATGCCATGTATGATGTGATTATATTCTCTAGTGTCCTTTGCCTCTGAGATTGTTTGTCTGGTTAATTCAGTTATAATAAATTTGGTAGAAGGAATCTTTTTTTCAAAATCATTCATTTTATTAGTAATCTCTGCATAACTAGACTTTGTATTTTCGATGTCAGATTTTCTTTCTTTTTCAGAATCAGTTAATATCTTGTCAATTTTGATCTCAAGATTATTTAGTTTTACTTCAATTTTACTACTAATAGTAGAACATTTTTTGCAGTTCCATAGAACTCCACTGCATTGGAAATCGCTAATTACCTTGATAGCATCAATTGTTAATTTGTGACAGTTTTCACAAAACCATAAATTGCACGAATCACATGATAATACTTCGTTTTTTGTTGTTTTTCTACAACCATCACATTTAGTGCTTACCATACTAAAAAGGAAACACTTGTTCAAACTACCTAAACTAATTCTAAACTATAATAAATACGTTTTTTAATACTTTTTAAATAAATAAATAAATATGTTGTTTACCAAAGATTATGTATATATATATATTAGTAGATTAGTAGATACAATTACAAATACATTATTTTCTTAGTAGATACATCTTAGTAGATACAAATACATTATAATTATATACAATGTATATATTATATAGATATAAATAATATTTATATATATACATGTATATATATATATATATATATATATATATATATATATATATATATATATATATATATATATATATATATATATTATATCATATAATATATATTTATAATTATATATATAAATATATATTCATCGATGTTGATTTGAAAGTACATATCAAGGAACATTAAGAGGGCATCCCAATAGGTACAAGTATTTTAACTTTAAAACTATTTTCTATAAAGTTAACTATAATTTTACTGGGAAACCCCCATACTTTCGGAAACTTGCCTGAAATATAATAACTTTATAGGGTATCTCATTACAACTTGATAGAAAATGGTTTTAAAGTTACAATATTTCCGGTAAGTTGCAGTAAGAGGGTAACCCACTAAAATTGTAGTTAACTTGCTAGAAAATAACTTTGTAAAAATATTTCAGGACATTATTTCCGGAAATACTGCTAGTGGGATACCTCCTTTAAAATGACATATTAAATATTTACACCTTATAACGTGTTCTTCAATAGATGATCTAGAATACATTTGTTGATATTTATTGACATTTAATGATGCCCACGATGAATATTTTAGTGTACTTAAATTATAATACATTATTAATTATTATTATTTAGAATTATCATATTTATTAAAATTATTTTATATTTTTTATCTTTTTCTATATAATATATTTGAATAATAAATCAATTATTATACAAAATATATTATCAAAATAATGTCTTTGTTTTCAATAAATATATATAATGGTTTTTGAGAATAAATCACTAATTGATATATCATAATTTTTAACAATGAATTAATTTCAATATTTACAAAAGATATTTTATTACAAAATATATATATATATATATATAATGTATATATATTAAAATTAATTTATAAAATGATATTATAAAATATTGATATAAAATAAATATAATGACCAAATGTTAGGATCATGTGAACAAGCGTCCGATCGCATAGTTTATTTTGGTTTGGTTATAATGTTATATTATTTAATAAAATGTATCTGTTTAAATAATTGTCTTAGTAGATACGTATCGTAGATACTATTTATGACTAATAGATACGATTACAAATACTTTTGTAATTTTTATAATAGATACAAATACAAATACAAATGTATCTACGATACTGATGTATTGCCTTAATATATACTGTATCGGCGATACTGCCCAGCTCTGCATATAACCACAGGTGGCAACATCAAAAACCTGTATTCACTGCATGTAAAAATTCAACTGCTAATAAATCCAGCTGGTAGTACTATTTTTTCTTACCAGTAAACATGTGTTAAAAATGGGGGATATGCAATATAGCCGGCGAATTCACAAGGGGTGGGACTATAGGCATGACTATATCAACAATTCTATAAATGCTAATTCGATTATATTGTATCCACATTTTTTTTAAAGATTTATTTAATTTAATTTGAATCGCTAATTAAATTATATAATGGTTAACATGTTAGAGTTATTTAATTTATGTTAGTTATTTTATTTTCATGCATGACTCGTGTTTATTTAAATGTTACACATAAATAGATACGTGGAAATAGGTGGTCTTTTAAAAAAGTTACTTGTCAGTGACCAGTGGTCACTGAATATTGAATTTTTAATTAATTTTTAGTATAATATATTCACAATATATATCTCTAATTTATTCTTGTTATTAAAAAATCTAAAATGAACCTAATCTATATTAAAAATAAGATAAACTAAGTATTAATAATAATCTATTTGATTTATGATAATTTTATAAAATTAGTATAGGTACTAATAGTTTTACGTTGAGTATCTACATTATTTTAGTAAATACGATAAAGTATCAATGGTTTATATAATCTTTATTAAATATATATATATATAACTATATATAAATAATAATAATAAAATAAGAATATTAATAAGACATACATATATAACATAAAATAAATCATCGTCAATTATATTTAGTACTAAATCCGAAGGATTGATTATATAACTCCCTCGTATTAGGAAGTAGTTATCCGATATGATACTTTGGTGATATTTGTGTAATATATCCATCATTCTTGTATTATTACGTACATATTCCTGTTTAAAAATTTATAAAATCAAATACATATATATATTCAACAAACCGTCTTTTGTCTGTGGCTATAAATTTGCCTAAACTCACCAGATAAGCTGTTATTTTTACTTTCCGAGATTCTTCATACAGTATATCAATTAATGCATATAGATTTGATTTCAAGACAGCTATATTGCCTAACCTACTATGATATCCCTCCTGGTCATTATGTGTCCATATAAACAATCCATGAACCGAGATTGAGTCCAATGAATGCATAGATCGCATTCACTGCTTCTTCATATACACTACAATTATTTTAAAAATAGTTGAATTGAATGGTAGTGAAATTGATAATTAAATCAAATTTATGTATTGGCATATATATCTTCACCAAGCAATAACGGCAGATACATCATAATTCTGATGAATTTCCGTGATTCCTGGTCATTTTGGTAATCGGAAGACAGTCCAATGTTTCAAGCATAGCGCATCACTGCCTATATTAATATCTTAATATATATATATATATATATATATATATACAGATTATATATATATACAAATTATATATATATATATATATACACTACATTATTATTATAAAGTATACACAAAATATTAAGTATTATATAAGTATACTACAATATATTCTAATGTTTAAATATTCATAATAGTATTTTAACAAGTATATATCTTAACTGGCTATAGTGAAACAAACATTCTTTAATGTTTACATCGTGATAAACCCTTCGTAGTGCCATCCAGCATACCTTTTCATAGTCGAGAAGGTATCTGTCAGGAGTTAATCCGTCGCATATTTCGTTCAATGCCATACATGTATGAACATAGTCGTCTTCTTTTCTACTGCTCATTAATATGTAAACAGGTTATTTTCTTCATTGAGCCCGAATTATTAGTAACGAATGCATGTATTGAAAATAGCTGCACGAATGGCATTTTAACGATTTTAAATGTACTATCCATGTACCATATTTTTGTAGATTTTATCATATCCATCTGAAATTGTGTAATCATTACTAATATTCGTGTACATTCACGAGTTAGCATATCCGTCGAATAAAATATGCAGGAACTTAATAACTATCGACTACGAAATCAATAGCAGTGGGATGTAGAGGCTTATGTTTAGCTCTAGCCCTATTCACACTGGATATCAATGATGTATTTTTAGGCATACCATGGACGAGTTGCTCTTCATTCATTATAGCTTCATCAATGATATGGCTTGCGTAATGAAATGGCCGTTTCTTTCCATCTGATAATATCCATATCCTCATCTTAACTCTGTCGTTATTATCTATTTAATCAATAATATATTATAAGAAATATAACATACATCGATAAAAATAAATGCGTAACTTTACTCATTAGTAATGAGTAAAGTTACGAATTTATTTTTATCGATGTATGTTATATTTCTTATAATATATTATTGATTAAATAGATATTACATTATGAGTCATTACCCTATATATATATATATATATATATATATGCTATAAGTATGTGTAAAATCTGGGTGCCATATACGACTTATATTTATAATAAATTAGTAATATAATTTAGTTTATCAAATAAAAGTAATTAGCCTATACAATATGTTTGCCGTATCATAATTATATTTATAAAAAAAATCATAACCTCTAAACAGATTAGAACCCGGGACATCTTGTATACAAAGCAAACACTCTACCACTATAGTGACTAGTATATATATATATATATATATATATATATATATATATACGATCTTTTTATAATACATTACCGATCTTTTTATAATACAATGATATGTATAATATAAATATTATGCTATATTATTTATATTTTATTTGTGATTGAATTAAAACTATCATGATCAGTAATTACTAATTACTTGATTATAATTTAAATATGTTACGTACACATGATATCGATATGATTTCAGAATTCCCGTTTAATTGTAAGTATAACCAATATATAATATGTGTATAATAATATAACCAGGCAATATGTAAATACGTTATTGTGAGGGTACTACTAAATAATGGCTAATGATGAACGACATCAGCCACTTAAAGGGGAACCTTCAATACCAAGTTTGATGATACGGTTAATGAGGATCGAATGATTGGCATGTCAAAGGCTCTAGATAGATCAATCAGGAGTAGTTGTACGCAATAAGACGAGTCAAACGAATTATGAATTAGGTCAGTGACATGGGTGAGGGCAGTCTCAGTAGAGAAAGATTTTCTATAAGCACTTTGAAAGTAATCAAGAGATTGTTATTTTCAATGTAATTGATGATCTGATGACTGACCTTACTTATTATTGGAAGTTATGAGATCGGTCGGTAATTGGTCAATACATCTGGATCAATAGACGATTTTTTAAGGATGGGCTTAATGATGACATATTTCAGGGATCTTACCATGATTCCATCGTCAAGTGATTGAGGTATCAAGTAAAGTATCGCATTATCAGTTATATATAACTAACAAACTTATAGGGACAATGTTCTTAAAAACGACTAGTGGTAATGGGTCAATTGGGGAAATGGAATTAGCAGTGAGAATCAAGTTACAGATTTAAGTAATAGAAGGAGGAGTGAAACAAAAGAGTTTACAAGATATAGGGTTGGTCGTTATAGGAGCATAAAGGGTTATCGGTGATTGCGCCAATTTAGAGCTGATGTCAAAGATACGGGAGAGCTTAGTAGATAAGGAGGAGACAAAAGAAGAACACAGAACGGCATCAGGCAGTGAGGTAGACTTCTATTTGATGTTAGTACCAAAGATGCTAGGATGCCATTTTAAAAATTTTCCGAGTGTCATTTCCACAAGAATTAATTTCATTAAATCATTTCGATTCATAGTAGGACATTTTATGGAGATTTAATTCAAGTTTATAGGCTTTCCTCGCTATCAGAAATTTAGATTTGTGACGGGGAGACATGTTCATCTTACGTTCAAGTTTCCTGAGAGAGCGTTTCACCGTAGCTAGATGGGAGGTGAACCAAGGAGAGGAAATATGGAGAGTAAAATAACGATATTTGATGGTGGATAATGCATTAAGGGAGGAAGAAAGACATACGTTGAGGTTGTCAACATATATATTAGTGTTCCATAAACAGTGGGAGATACGCTAGCAAAGATCCGTATACTTTCTATTTTTTAAATCTCTATAATTCATTAGTGACTTAGTGGATGAGGGCCACTTAAGGAGAATGGAAGTGTGAAAAAGATCAGTGATCATTAATCAGGTCAGAGCGAGAACAGGAAGAAATGAAAGTTTGGGGTGTCGTTAGGGGTGAAAATGAGGTAAATGATATTGCCACTAATATGGCTAGGAATAAGTATGTGTTGGTTAAGAGTCTTAACTTAAGACTCAGGGAATCAGTCAGCTGTTTAAATGAAGAGTGTGGGGAGGAGGAAAAGTAAAAATGATAATTAAAATCACCAACTATTATGACCTTGGTGTTGTTAGCAGTATTTTTACTAAAGGCTTGGAGGCATTAAGGTGTAATGTATCGTTAATAATAACATGGAATTTATCAAAAAAAATATTGAGAAATCCGCCTTAGGTGGACGGTAAATAACGATTATACGAAGTGAGTTAAATTTGAGTCTAAAATTACACGAAATACATTCACCATAAGATAGAGCTATGGGAGATATAGACGGAGATTTTAAATCCATATGCACTAATATACCAACACCATGACCAGAAGTGCGTGGGTGGAGGAAAAGATTATTATTAGCAATGTTACATATGGAGAATATACCAGTGTACTCAAGACTTATCCAGGTTTCTGTAATACATATAATAGAGAACGGGTGAGTTTTAAGAAAAGCCAGAAGAATAGTAATATTGGATCTGAGAGAACGAATGTTGATGAGGGGGAAGCTAATACTATCAATATTAGTATTAGGGAATATTCAAGAAGCAGACTTAGCCTTAGATTTAGTGGCAGTGAACGCAGCATACGATGATTTCCAGGATGATAACTCAGCCTGTGAAGGAGAGTAGAAAGAGGAAATCCAACAATACGATTATCAGTTAATATCCTAGTTCGTAACTCATGGTGCGGTTATTAAAAACAAATTTATGCGAAGTGCAGGAGCCAGAATTGATGGCATGATAGTAAATAAGACCAAGTTTCCTGATGTCAGAAGGTAGAGAACGTTGTTTAAAGAGATTACTATAAGCTTTATTTCTAAAATCCTAATTTAAAAACCTGTCCTTGGACATAACAGACTTGAAAGATACAATTCTTGAAATTATCTTCATTAATCGAGGATTGATCAATGCTAAAATCACTGAGTAGTTTATTAAAATACTCAGTGTTCAGGTTGCCCGAGTCAATATTTTTAATGATGACGGATATATCATCCATATTAGCGTGTGCAATATTTCTGAGGATGTCAGTAATTTTAGACATCAGAGATTTAACTGAGGATTTAAAAGTGTCAGCATAGGAATGATTACTAGTCAAATTTTTACTGATTATGTTTTTAGAATTAAATTTTTAATATTATCGATTTTATCAGCTATGGAGGATATAGTAATAGCATCATAATTGGAGTTAGAGGTATCATTAATAGAATTTAAACAGTTGTTGCAATATAATATAAAGTTCGGGGAGTCAAAAATAGCACAGACATACTTTGATGGCGTATTACCATTGGTCCAGGCAGCAGGTAGCATTTTATCATTGAATAAGCATTTGTAGTCAATGCAAGAATTGCATTTACTACAAGAGTTGCTATCCTCCTTGTTACACAAGCATCTACATTTAAGGTAGTTAGTCATGATGTGGGAATTTGTATTAGAGCTATATATGCTAGTACTATGGATACTCATAAAGTGTAAAATAAATGATGAACTAAACTTTCAGAATGAAGAGGTAGTAGCCGACTACCTCATAAGCTTGATCAGAAGGAGATTCCCGGATTCAGATCATGAGTCGGCAGGAATGATCAAATTATATATATATACATAATATCTTATATGCAGGCGTATAATCAGATTACATGTAGTATATAGGCAGGCAGATTCAATAGAAATCGTCGCACGAAATAGAACAATAGAAAGTTATTATATTGAATAAAACAGGTCCGACGTCGTCTGTACGCTATGAGAGACAAGACGAGAATGATACGTATATTGGTGTGAACACCCTATTATGAAACGAATACAATGTTTACTATACATACATATATATATATATATATATATATATATATATATATATATATATATATATATATATATATATATATATATATAATCAAAGTTCCAATACTATAGAAATAAATATTATATTTAAAACTATGAAATCATATAACGCCACTTATTATTAATAAAAAGTTCATTCCATTGCAATACAAGTCAATGAGAAAAATAGGATTATTTCTATTTCATTTTCTGTACAGAAAACAATTACAGAAAAATAGGAATATGACTCAACACAGAACATTTTCTGTAAATGATTCATTTTCTGTACGGATTTCAAGTAACGTAAGGAAAACGGAATTGGTATGAACACCCTAATATACTTGTACATGTTACAAATAACTGTGAGGGGCACAGGACAATACAAACAATGTATAACAGAATATATTCGGTTATGTTGATGATTTAATATATTCATACATATATTTTGAATATATTATATAAATTAAACATGTATAATTATATAGGTATGATATAATATTTTAACAAAATAATTATGATATATATATTAAATATTAACTTATAACCTTGTAATAATAATATTTGTGTACCACTATTTAAATATTGTCTATTATTTGTTTACTGTTATTTTTTCCGTTCAATTTGTTCAAGTTATTTTTGTTACTGTTATTTTTGTATTGTATTTGTTTACTTTAATTTTTCTGCTGTAAATATATTTGTATTCATTGGTACAATCCGGTTTTTCTAAATCCGTTTTTTTTGCATTTGAAATTGTAGTTGCACTTTAAAAGCTTTAGCAAATATAACAGCGAGCTTTTTAATCATACGTCTTACTCTGACTTGTCATTTTTTATAAACTTTTATTAAAATAGAATTTTAAATGTGCCATAAAAGATACATCCAATGGCTGCATTAGATGGCCAATATAGAGCATAAAGCATATAATATCGGTATAATTATTTATTGTGGAATTAATTGCTTCGATATTTTGTATGTGTCGCCATATATAATGGCCATCGAGAAGTACAAGAACGCGTTTAGTTCTCGATGGATTCGCAAAATGAATTACCCATTTTTTTGTAAATATATCCTTTGTCATCCAGTTTTATTGAATGTTTATTTTGTAGGTGAGCCTATCATGTATTATTAATTACTCCTAATACGAGGGAAGAGTAACAAAATAGGAATATAATAGTCCATCGGATTGCATGCATGTTCCCAAGCAACCAAAATCATAAAATGTACATGTACAGAAACAGTTCTTGTGTACTAGTATTGGTAACAGTTTTTTGGTAAGTTTCTGTAATAGTTACGATGTACATGAACGCAATCATGATTTTCGTACTATTGTCCGTAACCATAGTACGATGTACTAGTACAAATCCGGATTTTCGTACTATTGTACGTAACCATAGTACATTGTACTAGTACAAATCCGGATTTCCGTACTATTGTCTGTAACCATAAACCAATAGTTATATAAATAATAAAACAAATTTATTTATATATACATATTTATTATAATTAGAATTATTTGTTCGTCCTTTGAAATCTCTGTTTCATTTCTTTCAAAATAATTGAAAGAGGTGGTGTCTTCACATATACAGTTGAGCTAATTTCTGTAATATTAAATAATAATTAGTTAAATTATATATATATATATTAAACCTATACACTTTACTATATATATATATATATATATATATATATATATATATATATATATATGTAACAAAGTGAAGTTCGTTATATAACTTTATTTCAACAAAGACCTGTATAATAACATAAATAATAATAATAATAATAATATAGTAATAATAATAACGACAATGACAATAACTACCAACCCGGTGAGACGCAGAATTAAAAGTGTATCAATCTCACGGAGCGGCGTTCAACCGAGCGTGAAGCCTGAAACAATTTATGTATTTATGAGATTATGAGTATTTATGTAATTATGAGTATTTAGCAGATATATCGATATTACGTAATGACCGAATTGAATTTAGTTCAATTCGACATACATGTATATTACATTAATCGATATATATGCATACTTCCCTTTATAACACACATATATATATATATATATATATATTACTTTATTTATATTATATTTACTACATAAAACGTATACGTTACTATAGTACGGTGTAACCACACACACATATATATATATATATATATCAGGGTTGATTCGGTTTTTAAAATTGGTTTTTTCAAATGGGTTTTTACGTCGGTTTTTACGGTTTTTTCAAGTTGTAAAAACCATGGTTTTTATGGTTTTTATGGTGTTTACGGTTTTTAACAAATTAATTTAACTTTTAAATTATAAGTTATAATTGCCTACATTATATGTTATATCAGTGAGTGGGTAGGACTCTCATCTAATTACACTTACATGCCTACGATACAATGATTATGTGATAACAAATTTAATTACGCCACCATTAGGCAGAATATTCTAATTATGAATTATTTATATATTGAAATGTAAAAATATATCGTTTTTATGATAATAAATTATTATTAATTATAGTTATTTATATGTAATAGCCAAATATTACCAAACGTAATCATTTTACTAAATAATATGAAGTAAAGCACTGCTTTAAAAGCAGGGTTGATTCGGTTTTTAAAATTGGTTTTTTCAAATTGGTTTTTTCGTCGGTTTTTACGGTTTTTAACAAATTAATTTAACTTTTAAATTATAGTTTTAATGATAATACATTATTATTAATAATAGTTATTTATATGTAATAGCCAAATATTACCAAACTTAAGTAAAGTACTATTTTAGACTACAATTTTTAGTATATTGTAACGGTTACCAGACACTGTAGCCGGTGATTTCAAAAGGGGTGGGACTATGGGTGTGGCTATAGCCGAAATACTCTAAACGCAAATAAAATAACTATAATATTTTTAACTATTATATTATCAAATTAAATGTTATAAATATGAATCAAAAATATAATATCAAATGTAATCATATTATATAATTACATTTGATATTATATTTTTATTTAAATAGCTATACAAATGATATCTATTAATTTATAATTATTTAACAATAATGGTTTTTAACTGAGGAACTTATTAAATTTATTATAATGTTGAATAATAATTATGTTCCATTATGTGATGTCTATATATTTAAAATTATAATGAAAATAATACAATTTAGTTAATTTTTTGTTATGAAAAAATTATAATTTGTACTTGTTTATTTTGAAAAAACCATAAAAACCGATAAAAACCAGGTTTTTTGGTTTTTACGTAAAAACCGAAAAAACCATCAACCCTGTTATTGATTCAAGACCACTTTAATTACATATAGCTAATAATCTATTTTATGATAACAATAATATAATAGTATTAAATAATATTTGATAGGCTTGATAATATTTAATATTTTTTTTTAATATATATAATATACTCGTAACAATCAAAAATAATATATTCTACGATTCCAACTCTTCCATTATATGATGTCTATATATTTAAAATTATAATGAAAATAATACAATTTAGTTAATTTTTTGTTATGAAAAAATTATAATTTGTACTTGTTTGTATTGTAAAAACCATAAAAACCGGGTTTTTTGGTTTTTACGTAAAAACCGAAAAAACCATCAACCCTGATATATATATATATATATATATATATATATATATATATATATATATGTGTGTATGTGTGTGTGTGTGTGGTTACTGATGCACTACAGTAACGTATACATTTTGTAACCTCTCTATTCAAACTACTAAATATGGTTACAGCCGTACTATAGTATCGTATACGTTTTGTAACCTATCTATTGAAACCACAGAACCAGAAAGAATTCTTTCTAGCTCTATGATTCAAACTAATAAATATGGTTACAGCCGTACTATAGTAACGTATACGTTTTGTAACCCCTCTATTAAAACTAATAAATATGGTTACAGCCGTACTACGGTTTGTAACCATATGGTTACAGCTGTAATACGAACTGTAACCATTAATGGTTGCATGAAATACACTTTTGGTTGCTTGGGTTATTGCAGTGATCCTTTCTCCTCGTTCTGCCGTAGTTCTTGATCCAACATAATAAATAAATATAGATAAATATTCATATCAGTATATAATACATGTGTATATATATATATATATATATATATATATATATATATATATATATATATATATATATATATATATATATATGTGTGTGACAGACTTTTCTCTTTCCTTTATATTCCTTTTATTTTATTGTACGGCGTACACGGTACGGCGATTTGAATGTACGGTACAGTCTGTAGGCCTACCATTTAATTTTGGTGAAAACAATTTACCCCTTGCTCTTTCTTATATATATATCATTAAATATGCATTATTGATATTACTTAATAAATTCATAAGTTAAAAATATACATATTTAGGTATATGTATGTACCTATATACATTTTATTCGTAAAATAATTAATAAAATATGAATTCGATTTCGGTGTCCTTATAATCTCTCGGTCTCAACCTAAACAACTTTATCCATCTTTTTCAATATTTCTTTGAATGTTTATTAAAAATATGATAAACTCCAATTTTTATTTTTGTATACATCTTTATATAAATTAATTACATAGAAGCTGGTACTAATAAATATCAACGTATTAATCTATTTATTTTATATTTTCAATTTAATTATATATTCAATAATATATTTTCTATAAGATATATTAGTATATAAAATAAATAATAGTAGAGCTATATATTATAATTTATTGTCAAGCGATCGATATTCGATATTCGTTTATATAAATTAGAATTAATAGTATAGGCTTTAGTTAAATGGTTGAATCTTGTTTTGAATTATATTTTTAAAAATAATTTGGATAATGATACAGAATATATACATTTATTTAGATATAAATTATAATTATATACATTAATAGGGAATTTAATTAATATATGTATTTTTAGATTTCCAAAATAATATTCATTAATGTTTATAGAATATCCTTCAGAAAAAATTGTTAATTTCACTGAAAATTGGATATAATAATCCTACAAACCATCAATATATTGCAGTTTATTAACTAATTCAAAATCATTATTTAATATATTGTCTCAAATCATTAAATCTGCAACACACGTCTTAATTTTGTTAGTACTTTTATACATACAAAACCTCTACATACCTTTATATATAAATAGATATATTTTTCGTTGATAATAATATAAGTTCATCATCCACATAAAATATTACAGTTTCTATAATTTTTACTGATTGTGGTAACTTCTGTTCGTAGAATGCATAATTTACTTCGTATAAGCTTTAGTAGTTTAAAAATTACTGGGTTTTTATGATCTGATATCTCAATATTTGATTTGTATATCTCAACTATCTTAAATGTAATGGGTGTAGGATTATTATTACAACCTAATTCTATTAACTCCAACAAATAATTCTAAATATAACTCAACTGCATCTTAAGAAAATCTAGAAGTCATTACATACCTAAATATATATGTTAATTAATATAATGATATATAATTTAGCAAATTAAATATATAACATTTACATATATGTTTTACTGTATTTAATATACCCTTGGCACGTATTACTAAGCCAATTATTCCAAATGTGTTCCCTTCAATCACTAATTCCATAAACTAGTTGTCTATTATACATAAATTGAATAATTCATTTTGTAAATTAATTAATGATATTAACGTTAACATATTGTAACCTATATACAAATCAATATCAGAATTAACGAGTGTTCCAATTTCAGTTTTATTTCAAATATATATATAGAAACCTACATAGAAACCTACATATACAACACTATACTATAGTTACAAGAAGAAGAATTATCTCCTACATTTTTAAATGTGCTGATGATCAACGCATGTATTAGTAAACGTATGTATATCAGTAATTACAAATCAGTTCATCTATTTTTTTTATTAATAATTTAGGTTATAAATAATATTATAATTTGTAATGATTTGCCTATATAAAGTTATAGTGATTATTGATAGTTATATATTCTAATATATATATATATATATATATATATATATATATATATATATATATATTGTCTTGGGTCTATGGATATAGCCATGGGTTAGTGGAACAGTACAAACAGTTATAGATATGTCACGTGTTTGACTAAGAACTTAATAAACAATAAATCAAAAATATAAGAAACATAAACATTACTATGTATGTTGTATTATCCATCCTCTCGAGGTTATTTATAAAATGAACAAGTCTACGACTTCTTGAGGGGTCCATTTTTACTTTATAAATAATAAATCGAAGATAAATAAACGAACTTGTTGGAAAATATATCCCAATTGTATTCGATACTTATCAAATATCTCTTGTTCTACACATACTTCAGTAGATGGTTTTAATCTAGCCCAGCACTAGTATTTGGTAAACATTTATATAATATTATATAGATTTCTTATATATAGAGTTATTTATAAGAAATTATATAATATAGAATATACATACTTACTCTTACTAATAGTAATTATTCCAAATATATAAATGTTATTATTTAAAAGTATTTAAAAAATGTATATTTTATATTTTAATACCCCTTTAATTTTTCCAGATTTTTCATCATAATATACATGTTTCTTTATACTCATATCACCTATAGATGCATATATCAATTGAAAGATATCGAAATAATAGATTATTTTCTACACGAATAGATAAAGAACAAAATGCACCTGTTGGCAGTCCTATAGGAAATAACTATAGTTATCCATTAATCACTGAATATTATAATGGCAGCATTTTATTAGAAGGTAAATAAAATATAAGCTTCAGATAAATTGTTGGTTAGTATACGCTAATGTTAGTATATATACATATATATATATATATATATATATATATATATATATATATATGTATAAGGCGTATGCCTATATATGCATAGATACGAGCGACAAGGCTTCTATAGTTTATTGGGTGATTCTAGCACTGCCTATACATCGCGGCGGTCCGCTATTTATAGGCAGCCGTCTGCACGTGGGCGATCATGCGAGACGGTTGGAATGTGCGTGCGTGATACCAGGCACTAGGCGTACGTGCGCTGATATCACGTTGGTATACAATATCACGCATGTGGTAGATATACAATAATATGGAATGGTCCATTATGCGTGTTTATAAGAGGGGAGTAATATACAAGTGGATAACATAACAGTGAGCATCGTTTTAATTCCTATTTATATCTTCCATATTTGTATTAGAATTTATTTCAATATTATTAAATATATCTTCGTGATTATTTCTAAAATGTATACTTATGACCTATTGTGTAATATAAAGCAAGCATCAATAAATAGTAGATTATGTAAGTCAGTATACTGTTGTTTTAATAATATCCTTCATCTTGAATTGAGCAATCAACCGACAGATATATCGCCATTCTCGCACTCGAATGTCTATGATTAAATTTGTCCACCTCTTCTGATAAATGTAATCCTTGAAATATTTGTATGAGCCATTTTAAGACAGGATTAGCTTCATCCACTATTATTACAAGCCTTTCTTCGTTCAGTAATTTACTTTATTAATATAGTATAATAACTAAATAATTACCTAAGAAATTGTATTAAATAATTATATAATTCTAATCGATGTAAACTGTGAGAAAATATTTGAATATTTATTTTTGAAGGGTGAATTATCGAATACTTTGCTGGTGTATGCTTTTCCAGGATATATTATAAATAATCAGTAAATTTGTAATTTACATTATTAAATATAATAATAATATATAATTGTATTGATATATATATAATCTTATCTTGCCATCGAAGGGAACCATCACATTCATTGAATAGCATCACTTTCATTTATAAAAATTAGGCGTATTAATACTTGGGTATAGTATAGGTATACGAGTACCATCGATAGCTCCAACGCATGCATTAGTACAAAATCTAAACTTATTGTTATTACTTCTTTATAGTCAATACTATATTTATTACAATCCATAATTATTTTAAAATTAAAATGTAGTTCAGGTAATCTGTGAAGTATTACATATAAATGGTGATCATATTATTGTGATAATTATGAAATTGAGAGTAGATATATTTTAATAACATACCTATAAGTTATAGGCTATAACATACCTATAACTTTGTAAATCATTAATTATATGGTGTAATATTTGTGTTGCCTGTTCATAATCAATAGTCATAGTAATATTTTCCACTTGCGAGGAGCCTCATATAACATCAGTAGCATTCGTAACAGATTGATTATACACACAGATATCGGTATTCATTGTAACGGATTAGTTATTCGATAAGGTATATTCAACAGCAAATGTATTCGTAACAGAGTGGTTATACAGAGATATCAGTATTCATTGTAACATATTCGTTGTTCGAGGATGTTAACTAATATAACATTGATAAATTCATGTTCTATAAATATATAATAAATAATATAGAGAACATTAATAAATTATAATTGTATAAATAATATTAATACATATATTAGTTATAAAAATAAAATATAGGATATAATATGATACAATAATAAATCAAGAGATTAATAAGAAATTATTGAATTAAATATATTAAATAACGTAAATGCAAAGTATTTATTTTCGTAAATATACAGTCTATGTTTATGGGAATCTAAAATAATAAAGGTATTATTATAATATTCAGTTTCGGGCTTTATAATAAAAGCATGTTTATCATACACATATCTCTCTGGAATATATATCATCCGACTGGCAAAATGCAAATTATCATTAATATGTAATATATTCATTAGATTAAAAAAAATATGAATATTGTTTTCTGTCGATAATACATAAACAATATTTTCATCTATACCGTACTTCAACCCATCAATAATAATGTTAGTAGTAATTTTAATTTCATTTGAACTGTTAAATTTAGAATACAATTTTTGCATTCTAAAGAAAACTTATTTAAATTAAATTTCTTTGAAAAAAATGTAGAGGAGGGAAGGGGTTAATGGCCGAGGACGTAGTAGTGGCCGTTTTAATTAACGCTTAAATGGTGATTGATAGGATAACAAGTTCTATATACAATATTTAAAATATCTATAATATATAGCAGTGGTTCCCAGACTTTTTTCTTAAGCGACCCCTTTAAAGTTTTTTTTATATAAAACGACCCTAAGTATAATTTTTTTAAAATAAAATATTAAAAAAAATAAGTAAACTTTTTAAAATAAATTTATTAAAAATATATAAAATAGGTAATATATTATTTTTAAATGGTATGTATTTGCATTCTTGGTACTAATTTATCAATATATGGGTGTGTTTCAGATAGAGTACATGTCGGGTCTGGTCGACTTCTAATTTTTTTATTTTTTTATTTTTCAAATTGAAAAATCTGAGAAGGTTCTTTCACATATATATGTGCTTGCAAAAGTTAAAATATATTTAATTATTAAATTAAAAAAATGTGGATAGTATATTTTCACAGAAATCCAAAAATGTTCTAGTTCCCTTGTTTCAACTTCGTGCTTTACACCAATATCATGTTGCATCATTATGAGTTAACTTTGTTCCAGGTTATATTTATGGATATCTTTAATATCAGCATAAAAGGAATGAAGTGATATATTATAATTATGATTGTCAATTTCTAGAATATACATTTTTATTAATATATACGATTTATCAAATAACTCGACTTAATGAAATTAAACAGTATATAAACCTATATGATTATTATATAAGTATACTTCTAGTGATTTATCTTTGATAAGTTTAATTAATACTGATTTTATGCCTAATATGTATGGTGTTCCGACAGTAATAAGCAACAATAATTTAATCCATTCTAAATCTTTAGGCATAATAAATGAATTTAATATATCAAATACATCAACTGCTTTAGTTATCGTTGTAATTGGTTTACATAAAAGGAACTATTCTTTTATAGATTTGTTACTATATAACGTACGAATATCATCAATTGTGATATGTGACTTACATCGGTACATTCATCCAATTATATACTAAATATTGAACTATGTTTGACTTAACAAACAACTTCAAATTAATTAAAAATATAATGCAAATAAAATATAAATTTAACCATTTTGAGATCTGTAACATGGACTAATCTCGGAGAATCTAAGGAGCGATTGAATTCTTTTGAATTCTTTTGAAATTTACTTTTCTAAATTTGTTGATAAATAACTTATTTTTTTACAGTGATAATTAAATAATTGTTGATCACCCTTTTTAAAGAATTATTAACAAAAATGTCAATATAGTTTGTACAATATCAGTTTCAAGAGATACATTAATTAAATAAGATAATGGATTATTATATTAATTGCAATACATTTTAATATTTCATTGAAATACCAAAGTTATCTATAATTGTTTTAGATTTAAAATGTAATATAATTTTTAAAAGATCATTTTCATTACATGGATACCATATTGATATTAGGTGATTTTAAGAAATAATTG
This sequence comes from Osedax fenrisi, assembly GCA_964019155.1. NCBI lineage: Eukaryota > Metazoa > Annelida > Polychaeta > Sabellida > Siboglinidae > Osedax > Osedax fenrisi. The sequence continues at coordinate 93,932,647 of OZ025239.1, forward strand.
TAACCATTGACACTATCCTTACTAATATCTTCATCTAATTCAATACAAACACCTCTAAAAAAATTAAATATATTAGATATTTTAGATGGATCTGTGATATCCATTCCACATGAATTAAATTTATCAGGGAGTGAATCAGACTTTTTTGTATTCATTAAATTATTTAAAATATCCCAAGTATGTTGTCAGAGCAGTTTTTAAATTTTCTAAATAATAAGTTCTTTTATTTTTACGGAGTAATTGGTTAAAGAATTTGTAAACAACTTGTACTTGAGTAAGTCATTATCATTATTAGTTAGTTTATATTTTGTATACAGTGTTTGTTTAATTCTACATTTAAAAAAATATCTTTTGTATATTCCATGGAATGAATTTTTGTTAATATTTTCTATGTTCATATTAAATTTCCAATACATATTAAATTGATGAATACAAAATCTATAAATAAATTCCATAAAGTTTCTGAATTATCAGTTTAAAAAAAATGTCAGTTTACAGTTTTTAAAAAATGTATAAACAGTTGCTTCATTAATTAAATTATGTTATGTAGTATAATTATTAAAATTTGTAATCGACTACGTTTATTTATGTCTATAGAATGTCTATAATGATAATATAATTGGAAATGATCTGATAAATCAGATATAATACCAGACAATTTTACACAATACAAATTTGTAATTATCAATTATAGTAAAAGAATTTTTGTTTAAATCAGTTCTAGTTTGCCTATTTATCATATAAGAACATTATAACTCAAGACATATGTATAAAAAATATTTTTCAAAAATATTTCTGCATTTTTGAAAATGTTACATTTATTTTTGAAATCATAATAATTTATAATTTTGTTATCAACATATTTAAATAAATTGGGAATAATAAATTGGAAAAAATAGTAAATGAATCATCTATGTTTGGAGTTCTATATATCAAAGGAATACACTGAAAAGATAGTAATAAAGTATCTATCGCTGTTATGATAGTTTATTGTTCTAACTATAACGGAATAGATCTGGATGCAAAGAATGGCTAAGTTACGAGTTTGTGCTACGAAGATTTGATATATTAATAAAACACGTCTAACTAGATATATATTTATTTACAAGAGGAAGTTAATATGAAATATGTCAAGGGTCGCAGGTCATATTCAATGACTATAAATAACAATACAACATCCCCCTTTGTTAGTCAAAGTTAGGTCTGTTGACATGGGGGTACATGCTAGGTTGTCATAGCGACACCGATGTAAGTATAATACTAATCAACCTCAGGACTGTGTTTGGTCGTGAGGGATACGTAGTTTGGGTGATGTGCTATTGCGCATGTCATAGGTCAAGGCGACTCGGTGGTCGGCGTTGGCGTGATGGTCGCTCGTATGCGACATCGGGTTGTGCGATGACCGGTGGGTCTTCGCTGGTAGTGTCGTCTCTACGCAAGTCTGTCAGGGTTCGTCGGAATCTTGAGCCGGTGAGATCTGAGTCTACCATGTATGAGTTCGGGGACGGGTGTTCCGCATGGATAGTGCCGGGACTCCATGTGCTGTTGATGGGGTTTCTGATGAACACGCGTTGTCCACTGTTCAGTGTCGGTTTGTTTGTTCGTGCCTTGGTGTTATAGCGGTCGGATGCTTTCTTTTGTCGGTCGTTGAGCAGCTTGTCTTGTTTTGTAGATGCTGGTACTTTGGTCTTTGGTAGCGTCGTTTTGATGATCCTTCCGTATAGGAGTTCGGCTGGAGAGGGGTGGTTCCTTTCTAGGGGGGTGGCTCTCCAGAATAGTAGGGCCTTTTCTGGATCGTCGGTCTTTGTCAGGATTCTCTTTATGGTTTGTATCTGTCGTTCAATGAATCCATTGCTTTGTGGATAGTGTGGTGAGCTGGTATTGTGCTGGAATCCCCAGCTCGCAGCGAATTGTGCGAAGGATGTTGCCGAGAATTGTGGTCCATTGTCGGAATGGAAGTGTCTCGGTATTCCGTGTTCTGAAAATATCTCCTTTAGTGTCTGGATGATACTGCTGCTGTGGGTGCTTCTTAGTTTCCTTAGGATTGGGAATTTGGTATAGATGTCGGCGACTAGCAGGTAATTTTCTTTGTTGAGCTCGAACAGATCGGCTGCAATCGCCTCCCATGGTTCTCTTGGTAATCTTCTGTTGACGAATGCTACGGGGGTCTGCCTTCTTTGGTGGGTCTGGCATTCGCTACATTCTCCTGTTAGGTCTTGTATGTCTTTGTTCATTCTTGGCCAATATATACAGGTCTTTGCGAGTAGGTTGGTCTTTACGATTCCTAGGTGTGGAATATGTAGATCTTTTAATATCTCGGGTCGTAGATGTGTAGGGATCAGTATTTGATTTCCTTTGATGATCATGCCGTTCTCTATGGTAAGCTCGTCGCGGAAAGGCCAATATTCTCGTATTGTCCTGGGGATATCTCTCCTTTCATTGGGCCATCCTTTGATGATCATGCTGCTTAGTTCTTGAAGTTCTTTTTCTTTCTTTGTTTCGTTCTTGATTTGCGTTATTCTGGGTTCACTGAAGCGGGTGTAAGATATCTGCTTGTCGAACAGTATCTCGTTATTCTCTGGCAGTGGTTGTCGCGAGAGTGTATCGGGTAGTGGTAGGCATTTTCCGGGTATGTATTCTATGTCGATATCGTACGATTGTAGTCTGAGGAGCATTCTTTGGAGCCTAGTGGGGGCGCTCGCGATATTCTTGAGGATTATCATCGAGAGCGGCTTATGGTCTGACTGGATGGTGCACCGTTTTCCGTATATGTAAGTATGGAAACGGGTACATCCGAATACAACGGCGAGCATCTCGCGTTCTATGTTTGCGTATCTCTGTTCGCATTCGGTGAGTGATTTTGAGGCGTAGGCTATGGGCTTCCCAGATTGGGTCAGTACTGCTCCCAAGCCTCTTCCTGATGCATCTACTTGGATGACGATTTCTTTTGCGGGATCGAAGTATGTGAGTTCGCTGTCTCTGCAGATCAAGGTCTTGATGTCGTCGAATTTCTTTTCGTGGGAAGATGTCCAGGTGAAGTCGGTTTCTTTCTTGAGTAGGTCTCGTAGCGGCGCAGCGTGTGTGGATAAGTTTGGTACGAATGGGCTCATGTATGTGGCTATGCCCAGGAATTCTTGTAGTTGGGTCTTGTTCGTTGGTGATTTCATGTCTCTTATCGCGTCTAGTCTTGCCGGGTCTGGTTTCGCTCCAGTTTCGTTGAATATGAGACCAAAAAAGTGTATAGAGGTATGTTTGATCGTGCACTTTTCTTTGTTGAATATGAGTCCTCCTTCTCGGGCGCGGGTCATTAAGTGGTGGAGGTTTGCGTCGTGTTCTTCTTCGTTCTTTCCGAATACAGCTATGTCGTCGGCTATACCGAGGGTTCCAGGGCAGTTTTCAATTATCATGTCCATCTTGAGTTGAAAGACGTCTTGGCTAAGGTTTAAACCGAAGGGTAGCCTCAGGAATCGGTACCTTCCGTGTGGGCTGTTGAACGTAGTCTTCAGGCTGGATTCGTGGTCTAGGTGTATTGCCCAATAACCTTGGCGGGCGTCTAGTTTGCTAAATATTTTTGCACCCTTGAGTTTGTAGGATACGTCTTCCAAGTTCTTTGTCGGGTAGTGGGGTCTCATTATTGCCTTATTCAGGTCGCGTGGGTCGAGGCATATCCTTAACTTGCCTGATTGCTTCCGTGCGTATACCAGGCTTGAGACCCATTCTGTTGGTTCTGTGACTTTCTTGATCACACCGGTTTCTTCCATCTGGTCTAGTTCATCTTTAATTTCTTGTACCATCGATATCGGGGGTCTTCGCGGGGAGTGTATTACTGGGGGTACCGTGGGGTCGGTCACTATGTGGTAAGTGCCTTCGAAGTTGCCGATCCCTTCGAATCGGTCTGGGTACATGTTCTCGAGGTCGTCTGAAGTCTTGATCTTGTTCGTCTTGACGTTATTTATCGTAATAACCTTCATCTTGGTTATTGATGGTAGGCCCAGTATTATCGGACCTGGTGTCTCAGCTACATAGAAGGTAGCTCGTGTTGTCACTTTCTTTAGCGTGATGTCGATATCGATTGTTCCGTAGTGGACCATCTTGTCTCCGTTGTAGACGGTCAGCGTGGTTCGGCTTGGGTTTAGGTGACCAAGCGTTGGTCGTGCGTTGTTGCAGTGCTCGGGATACATTCGAAGATACGTACGTAGTGGAAGGATGTTTCCTTCCGCGCCTGTGTCTACCTTCGCCTTCATGGTCGCGGGTAGCCCTCTCAGCGTGAAGCGTAGGACAGTGTTCAGTACTCTTGTCGGGTCTGCTGCGATCTCGTCGAGTTTCAGGTCGTTGAATTTCAGCTCGTCGAACGTGCGGTCGTATGAGCGGTCGTGTGTGCGGTCGGGTCCGCGATCGTATGTGCGGTCGTGTCCGCGATCGTGTTTTCGGGCGTGACCTGTGTTATTATGGTACTGGGCAGAAAGTGGTTTAGATTTTTGGCGACACACCGCAGCCCAGTGACCAATTTTGTGACAAAATCGACACTCGGACTGTGCGGCGGGGCACTGGGTACCCGTGTGTTTCAGGCCGCAATATTTACAAGTAACATAGTAATTAGTAATCTTATCATTATGTGATTTATCGAGGCGATTATTGGTCTTCCGATATGCGGTCTTAGGTTTATTTTCACTAAGTCTATTACTAACATGATCGATATGGGTGTTGGAGCCGGCTTTGAACTCCTTGAGCTCGCTCTGTAGTGCTTCGTAGGTACGGGCGATTTTCATGGCCTGGTCGAGTGTTAGGGTGTTGTCCTTGCAGAGTATATCTTCCCTGACTTTGTCGTGAGCGCCTCCTCTGATTATTTGCTCTATCAGGCGCGTTTCTATCTCGGTTTCATCACGGAATTTGCATTTCTTCGCTTGGAGCATGCATTTAGTCATGTATTCGTCTACTAGTTCGTCTTTGGCTTGTTTCATCTTTTCTAGTAGTAGTCTGGCCAGTCTGTAGTTAGACCTTGGCTCTAGGACCTCGCTCAGGTGGGCCCAAAATTCGATTAGAGTTTTGGTTTCATTGTTCCACGTGTTATATATTCTCAGCCCTTCTTCACCGATCCATATGAGGACGTATGTCATCCTCTCTTCGCTTTTCAATTTTGATAAGGGGCCCTTGAATATTAATGTAACATATTGTTTAAATGCCATTAATTCGTGGGGTAGGTCTCCTGACCATACCATGCTCGGGGTCCTTATTCCGTCCATAATTATTATTTTTTTTTAAATTTGTTAAAAAAAATTTTTTCCGTACACGTGCTTTTTTTTTTAAAAGGCTTTAAATGTCTGATTCTGGCGTTCGTTTTTTTACCGCTGTCACCATGTTATGATAGTTTATTGTTCTAACTATAACGGAATAGATCTGGATGCAAAGAATGGCTAAGTTACGAGTTTGTGCTACGAAGATTTGATATATTAATAAAACACGTCTAACTAGATATATATTTATTTACAAGAGGAAGTTAATATGAAATATGTCAAGGGTCGCAGGTCATATTCAATGACTATAAATAACAATACAACAATCGCAATATGAGAATTTCACTCACTCTACAATATAATATTTATGTCTGCTGATATATATATATAGATAACAATAATTTTGAAAAATGGATTCATGTTCATCTCGAGAAACTTTATGTTTAAAATTAATAATGGCTAAATAAATGTCACTAGCTGATATAGGAAATAAAACTATATAATTAAAATTTTGAATATTTAAATAATCAAGAAATGATTTATTATGTCATTATCATTTTATCATCAATTTATCAATTAGTTTATTCCTATTTGAGTAAAATGATAATTCATTTTATTAGAAATTGTATTCTCACTGCAATCTTTTCCATTAATCTTTATTGTAATTTGTAATAAAGTGGGTTTTTCGGATTAATTTTCGAATTTAAGATAGACCATGTATTTTTAATCGTCTTACTATTCTCAAGTAAATATATATAATACTTTTTTTTTTGCATTTTCGTATTATACTAGATTAATCGTCTTACTATTCTCAAGTAAATATATAATACTTTTTTTTTGCATTTTCGTATTATACTAGATATTTATTTCCTCTTGCTATACATTTTAGGATTTTATAAGATTGTATTACATATGTACTTCGTATAATTTGCTTGTAATAATATATTAATAAATCTTAATTATATTGTAGAAATTTATATGTATGTAAGATAATTATGTAAACCGATGTATGTAAATCGATTTATATATCTATGTAAGATAAATATTATAATGCAATTAATAAAACTATTAATTGTACACATATTAACTAAACTAGATACTTATAGAGAAAATATAATATACATAAAATATTAATGATGGTTTATATGTTTTATTAAAATATAATTTATAATGTTGTATACAATTTAACAACATTTATATTTTTTTTTACATAATCTTGATGATTCATTAGTACTTTTTGAATAAAAGTAAGTATTTTATCATATGATAAGTTTTATGAATAGTTTATCATATTACTTTAGAAAATAAATATTAAACGAATAGTATATACATAATAATATTACATGGGCAATGCTGGTATTCTATATACAATATTAGAAAATACAATTTCAAATTAATTAAAATTTCGAAAAATGATAGGGGCATTTAAATTATTATTTACATAACATATTGGCAATTTGTTGAAGAAATTAGGGAATATATAGAAGTCGTAAACAAATATCGTACAAATATCAATAATTACACATAATATGCTAATATTTATGACATTTTAAAAAAAAGGAAAATATATTTGTTATCAAATTTATTTATGTATAAAATATAAACTAAATAATAAAACTATAAATTAAATGATAAAACTATAAACTAAATAATACAACTATAATAAAAGGTCACTAGAATAATCTTCATTTATAGTTCTAGTTGTATTGACTAATTGGCTTCACGAGTTGAAGATAGGCGATCAATCTCCTACTATGTTTGGCAATTTGAAATTAAATAAATAAATGATTCCATCTAAATTACTTTGTTTATAGTGCGAATTTTACACCCAATGCAATGCGTTAATTTTATATCAATCCGTTAATTATGAATGTCGCTAGTTGATATCATATTACATAATAGATCGTATATAACATTGCATTTAAAATTATTTAAAAACATTAACTTATAGATATGATATCATATTATAATTTTAAAATATGAGTATTTTGCGCCATTTATATGTACTATATGTACGCCATTTTTTACAATTTTTTTTTTACCAACTATGTCATGTACTAAATATCAAATTATATCATTTATAAGTCTTTACATGCTCTACAAGTTTCAGAGGATATCAAATATATTTTAAATAATACTTTTCTCAAATAAAAATAAATAAATAATTATTTATTTTCAACAAATTTCAAAGGCCGCGAACCCCCTAAACCCGGACCCTACTAAAAATGGTATAACATATTTACAAATTTAGTTATAGTATTATCATAACATGTTCCTAATATGTGTCGAAACGTGACTCCAATATTCCTTATTTTCATTTCGTAAAACTTCACCCGGTTCTCCCTCATCTTCTTGTATTTAGAGATCTCCTAATGAAATATCCTGATTAACTGCAATAGAAAAATATAATTAATATATAATAATAAGAATAATAGCATAACATTTATTAATAATATAATAATTTAATTTAATATATTATTATATTAGGCAGCGAAGTAAGAGTAACACAAATTGAATAGGAACGATTAGTTTTTAATAATCAAAAAAGGAAATGTTGTTTAGTTTTTGACACTGATTCTAAAATGGTTAGTATTCTCAATATCACTTGGATATTAACTCTACCTCCAGTAAACACAATGATAAAAATAGTGGAATAAAATGCCAACTTTTTTGTGATGCATAAAATGCGGAAGTTTGTTCATGTTGAAGATGTGTATATAATGCCATATTTTGAACAGAATTTTATTCCGTCATTTTTGTGCTGCATTTTATTCCATTAGTTTTAAGCTGCATTATATTCCATTATTTGTATACTACATTTTATTCCATTAGTTTTATACTGCATTTTATTCCGTTATTTTTGTACTGCATTATATTCTATTACTTTGAGAATGCATTTTATTCCATTGCTATTATACAATATGTTATACAATTTTATATAAATATATATATATATATATATATATATATAAATAATAAATAAAAGTAATGAATATATTATATTTATTAAAATAACTATATTTTGTTTTTTTATTTCGTAGTTAAATATCTATAACATGTTCTGACTCCTTTTCCATAAATGTCGGATATAGTTCACTCATTATATCTGAATAAATAAATTGCAATTAGAATATATAGAAATGTTTAAATAATGCTAAGAAAATATTATAAATATCTGTATTCTTATTAAGTGTCAACCTAATATAATAATATATATACAGTAAAACCTCTCTATAAGAAACTATTTGTTTTCTGTACTTTTTTTCTTATATAGAGGTTTTCTTATAAAGAGGTTTTTACTTTTCCAATGATTCTGATAATAAATATGGAGAAATGTATCACATAATTCTTGATTGTTCAGTAAACCTTCATCAACTTCTTTAATTATATTATATTTAAAATGTATACTGTATTGTTTGCGTTTTAAGCTGCGTTCACATATATATATATATATATATATATATATATATATATATATAATAATTTAATAAATCATAACTAATAAAATAATAACAAAAATAGTTATAGTGATAAAATAAAAATTAGATTATATTATATAAATTAAAAAAAAATAAATATAACATTGTATATTAATATAAATATATATATATATATATATATATATATATATATTAATATAAATATATACATATTTATATATATATAAACTTTCTTTGATAGTATTTTCATCCTCATGTGGTAGCCCTCTATATCATTGTTTGTTCTTGTAGAAAGACCAAACACTGATATGGAACTAAGTCCATGACTAGACGAATGTATCCAGTGTCTTGACATGTAAGATGATAACTCTTTTACAATATCATTATCATCTGGGATCTCAGCAGTTATTCTTATGTAGTTCGCTATTAAATATTATATGATATATTAAAATACTTTAATATAAAATTGTTAATGTAGTTTCTATGAACTAGTAGGTTATGGGTTCAAATCCACAAAAAGGATATTAATTATAATATAATAATTATAAGGATTAAATTAATTCACCTAATTTACAAATAGATATAAGGACTCTTCCAAATATATATAATATATTATAATATGCAATAAACCTTGAATATGTTCCCAAGGAAGTAAGGGTAATGCCATGTATCTTCTTATTATAGATCTAGAGAGCTCATTATTTCTATATTGATTTGTTATTCCAATTTTTGATGCATGCCTCATAACTGCCTATTTAATACATTTTATATAATTTATATAATGCTATAATCAAATAAACATACCTGGCAATAATGGAATAAACATCCTTTTATATGTATATTTGTACAATTGTACATTTGGCATAGTAGTTTCAATTACCTTCCATGCTGCTTTTTCGTAGTCTAAAACACACCGAATTATAGACTTGTATGGAAGATTATCTATAATAGTCTGAAACACTCATTCATAATCTCTCCTTGTTCTTGATGTCATCAGTACAAATGTCATAGTACTTGTTTTATAGATTCTCCTAGAATGAATTATTATTTTACAATATTAATATACTTCTATATACAGGATAAATATATAGTATTAACAATAACCTTTTGTGACAAATGCATTAAGCGACATCATTTGCATAAAGGGTTTATTGACAATGGAAAAAGTACCATCTACATACCATACTCGAGCTTTTGATAATCAATTTCTCATCACAGTAGACCAAAATATAATATGTCTATTATTTTCTATTTCGACAATTACAACAACAACATTTTCAGGAATTAATGACATGTTAATTTCAAAAAAATTATTATCTATTTTTGATGGCTTATTCACTTTCCTTCCCCTGTTCATTGATTGAGATAAATTGATCTTCTTTGGTAATATATGAATATTACTCTTATTATTTAGTAGTACCTATTTATATATATTTATATAATGTGATGAATTTGAATTATAGAATTATAGAATTTATACTATTAAGATATAGATTACCTCATCTATTAAAGAATTGGCAGATTCATATTTGTTGGGCTGTTCGAAAAATAAAATTGCCGTTTACGTATATGTATTATTTCTACGCAATGCAATTATTTAAAATCGCTAGACCAACTTTTATTTGATTGAGGAACATTATAAAATCATTTAACCTATAGAATCAAGTTGAGTCAAATAACGAACAGCCCACCAATGTCCGGCGGACATTGTCCGCGTATTATTCTATGTCTCATAAAGTCTCATAATACACATGATACGTTATAAGCCCAAAATACGTTATAATATTATTATACATATACATATATATATATATATATAGAATTAACCTTAGAATTGTAATTAATAACATTTTACTCTCTTCGAACTTAAAAAGTATTATAATATTCTATAGCACATAATATTAAATATTTATATTATATATATATATATATATATATATATATATATATATATATATATATATATATATATATGTGTGTGTGTATAATAACCAATATCACGAGATGCATGTGACCATTCACTATAGTCCCTAGTTCTCACCTGGTTATATGTACACATATTTGATTATTATTATTATATATATATATATATATATATATATATACAGATATATACAGATATATTTATATACAGATATAATATTATATAATTATGACTATATATATAATATGAATTTAAAAATAATAAAATAATAAAAATTATAGACTTAAATTTATCTATAAATCTTATATAGGTAAATAAATATATGCATATATATTACATATGTTATAATTGATATTCAATGACACTATATGTATGTATGTGTGTATAATAACCAATATCACGAGATGCATGTTCAAACTCTTTAGTATAGTCCCTAGTTCTCACCGGGTTATCTGTATACATATTTGATTATTATTATATATACAGTAAAATCCGCTTGTATCGACATCCCAGGAGATCCAAAAATATGTCGATACATCCGATTGTCGTTACATATGATGAAGGCGTGGCTAATATTAAATTACGCCCCCTTAATAGAATATGTACTTGTATTATCAAATATCAAATATATGCTATCCTTAATTTCTATTATATCGTTAATTGTGTATATTACGTAATATCGCGCGCGCTCACATTTCAGAGAAGCGTGCGGCGTGCGACGCACGCCGTGCGTTGGCAATAACAAGTCATGGAATTAACCCAGCGTGGTAGGGACATTCGTATGAGTCTATCTATGGGCACAAATGCTGGCATACGAATATATACGTACGAGTATACAATACTGCCTAGTATCAAACATGATATTACTATATATGTATATAGGGGTATATGCATATATATATATATATATATATATATATATATATATATATATATATATATATATATATATGTATATATATATATAAATGGATATGCGTGTATATGGGTAATATATATATATAACAATGTGCATAGTGTAGTGAATCTACAATAATACAAAGATTAATTCTTCATATCATCATAACTTATTTGATAATATACATATATATATGTACTATAGTCCATAGTTTATTAATATTATCAACTCTATATCATACATACTATAGTATATATGGTTAAAATGTGTAATATTTTCATAATGTCGATACACGTGATGAAAAATTCTAAATTGTATACTAAAATGTTGTCGCTTAATCATCATCAGTAAATACACTTCTGTTAACTGGGTAGATTCCAGTTTTTCGAAAACCACTTACTGCTATAGAAGGCGTTGCAGCTTTATTATAAGCTCTGGCAAAAATACCAGCCAGTTCATAGAGACGGACAAACTCACGATTACGAACAATAGCATATATTTCGTGATTGCAGTATGTTTTTAACGGCCCCATAAATGAGACGTCCAGCGGCTGCATTCTGTGGCTGATATGCGGTGGCAGACATATAATGTCTACATTGTTTAGTGTAGCTAAATCTATAGCTTCGATATTTTTAACATGTGTAGAGTGCCCATCTAACACTAAGAGTACTCTATTTGACGGGGATGGAGATGCATATTTGATGAAATGATGTAGCCAGGTAACGAACAATTATTTAGTCATATATCCAGACTTATTATATCCAGATATCGTGTTAGGGGGTGCATCTTTCATTAGTTGAAGATTAGTCCTAACTCACGGAAAGATTAACATAGGTGGTATAAAATACCCAACAGCATTCATTGCAATAACCGCAGTCACCCTCTCACCCCTTTCAACACTTGTTCTATAACCAACCTATTTAATTGATGTATTATATTAATTATTCAATTATTATATAGGAAAGAGTATAGGTTAATATATATAATTATATATCTGTAAAGTAAAATTTAAATACCATGATTAAAATATACAAAAAATAAATAAGTTTAATAAACTATTAAAATATAATAAATGTATTACATTTGTATTAATTTATAGATTAGATATATCTATAATTAGTATATTAACTTGTTGCTTTCCCCTACAAGCTAACATTTTCCGCTGCTTAGAATGTACAGTACAAATATTGGTTTCGTCTATGTTATAGATATTGGTACTATTATATAAATGGTTTATATGTAATGATTCATATAATTGAAAGAATTTGTCCGTGGCTTCTTGGCAAAATCCACGAGCTCTTGCACCTATAAAATAATAATATATTATATAAATATGTATTTGTATATATTTTTTGTTTATGTATATACTTATTTAGAAATCTATTATTTAATATAATCACTTCTTATATGCATATACATATATGCATGTAACACATAACACGTTATTTTGAAAATTATAAAATAAATAAATTATTGTATTTAATTAATAGTTATAAATAAATGATATTATTAGGTACCTGATGTAGCCTCTTGCGTTCTTAGTGTGATTTCAGGAAATCTTTTCCTAAAACTGAGTAACCAATTTTTACCCGCTTTATTAGTACTAATATTAAAAATATTAGTAATACCATTTCGTACAGCTAATTGCAAGACCTAGACCTAGCATCCTCGTTAGTAATTCCATATAACACACTCTCTGCCTTTAGAATATAATCTGAAAGATGCCTTTCCATGTCATTTGGTAAAACTGGGAATCTTCCCAGCTTTCTAGATACCTCTTCCCTGAAAATAGGATAATTAATATAATAGTTCTATTATTTTTGATACGATCTAGTAATCAATTATGCAATTGTAATTAATTTCGTTTTTGTTTTTCAATCATGTATATTTTTCAATAATGTATTGCTAAGTTACCGTATAGGGTATTTTGATTAATGCACGATATGCACGACATAATGGACTAATGCAGTAGTTCAATGTTTAAATGTATACATTATTTATACATATATTTATATATGATATGTCTAGATCAGTGGTTCCCAGACTTTTTTCTTCTGTGACCCCTTTTAGGTTTTTTTTATATTAAACGACCCCTAATATAATTTATTTTAAATAAAATATTTAAAAAATAAATTATCTTTTTAAAATAAATTTATTAAAAATATATAAATTATGTAATATATTATTTTTAAATGATGTGTATTTGCATTCTTAGTACTAATTTATCAATATCTGTTTATGTTTCTGATAAAGTGCACCTCAGGTCTGGTTCGATTTCTAATTTATTTCTTTTTTATTTTCATATTGAAAAATCTGAGAAGGTCCTTTCACATAGATATGTGCTTGCAAAAGTTCACAAATATTTAATTATCAAATTAAAAAAAATTTGGATATTTTCACAGATATCCAAAAATGTTCTAGTTCCCTTGTTTCAAATTCGTGCTTTACACCAATATCATTTTGCATCATTATGAGTTCACTTTGTTCAAGGTTATATTTATAGATATCTTTAATATCAGCATAAAAGGGATGAAGTGCTATATTATAAAGATGATTGTCAATTTCTAGAATATATGTTTTTAATTCATCTGCAAGATTAATTTAATTCCCTTATGTACTTCCCATTTCATTGTTAGTTTAATTATATGTTGTTCTTGAAGACAAATAATAATTTCATCCTTAAGAGAATACTCCCTCTTTAAAACTCTACATTTTGACATCCATCGGACCTGAGTATAATATAAAAAGTTGTCAAAGTCTGAGTCCATTTCTTCACAAATTTTTTTGAATATCCAATTTATCAAATAACTCGACTTTGAATGAAATTAAACAGTATACTGTATATATATATATATATATATATATATATGATTATTACTTCTGGTGATTTATTATTATTACCTCTGATGTTATGCCTAACATATTTGGGGTTCCGTCAGTAATCAGCAACATTAATTTAATCCATTCTAAATCGTTAGCAATAAAAAATGAATTTAATATATCAAATACATCAACTGCTCTAGTTATCGTTGTAATTGGAACTCATCTTTTATAGATGTGTTACTATAGACAAATACTGTTTTACAAAGTCGTGTTGAAGGTATAAGGAAAAGAGGTTGCCTTAAAAGGAATTGGATTGACTATGTCTAGGAGATGACTGGTATGTCCACCCTATACTTAATTAATGTAACGAAAGATAGTTATATTTGGAAGAAGTTGTGCATGACGCCATGCAGGGTTGGCGGACATTTCAGAGAAGCGTGCGGCGTGCGACGCACGCCGTGCGTTGGCAATAACAAGTCATGGAATTAACCCAGCGTGGTAGGGACATTCGTATGAGTCTATCTATGGGCACAAATGCTGGCATACGAATATATACGTACGAGTATACAATACTGCCTAGTATCAAACATGATATTACTATATATGTATATAGGGGTATATGCATATATATATATATATATATATATATATATATATATATATATATATATATATATATATATATGTATATATATATATAAATGGATATGCGTGTATATGGGTAATATATATATATAACAATGTGCATAGTGTAGTGAATCTACAATAATACAAAGATTAATTCTTCATATCATCATAACTTATTTGATAATATACATATATATATGTACTATAGTCCATAGTTTATTAATATTATCAACTCTATATCATACATACTATAGTATATATGGTTAAAATGTGTAATATTTTCATAATGTCGATACACGTGATGAAAAATTCTAAATTGTATACTAAAATGTTGTCGCTTAATCATCATCAGTAAATACACTTCTGTTAACTGGGTAGATTCCAGTTTTTCGAAAACCACTTACTGCTATAGAAGGCGTTGCAGCTTTATTATAAGCTCTGGCAAAAATACCAGCCAGTTCATAGAGACGGACAAACTCACGATTACGAACAATAGCATATATTTCGTGATTGCAGTATGTTTTTAACGGCCCCATAAATGAGACGTCCAGCGGCTGCATTCTGTGGCTGATATGCGGTGGCAGACATATAATGTCTACATTGTTTAGTGTAGCTAAATCTATAGCTTCGATATTTTTAACATGTGTAGAGTGCCCATCTAACACTAAGAGTACTCTATTTGACGGGGATGGAGATGCATATTTGATGAAATGATGTAGCCAGGTAACGAACAATTATTTAGTCATATATCCAGACTTATTATATCCAGATATCGTGTTAGGGGGTGCATCTTTCATTAGTTGAAGATTAGTCCTAACTCACGGAAAGATTAACATAGGTGGTATAAAATACCCAACAGCATTCATTGCAATAACCGCAGTCACCCTCTCACCCCTTTCAACACTTGTTCTATAACCAACCTATTTAATTGATGTATTATATTAATTATTCAATTATTATATAGGAAAGAGTATAGGTTAATATATATAATTATATATCTGTAAAGTAAAATTTAAATACCATGATTAAAATATACAAAAAATAAATAAGTTTAATAAACTATTAAAATATAATAAATGTATTACATTTGTATTAATTTATAGATTAGATATATCTATAATTAGTATATTAACTTGTTGCTTTCCCCTACAAGCTAACATTTTCCGCTGCTTAGAATGTACAGTACAAATATTGGTTTCGTCTATGTTATAGATATTGGTACTATTATATAAATGGTTTATATGTAATGATTCATATAATTGAAAGAATTTGTCCGTGGCTTCTTGGCAAAATCCACGAGCTCTTGCACCTATAAAATAATAATATATTATATAAATATGTATTTGTATATATTTTTTGTTTATGTATATACTTATTTAGAAATCTATTATTTAATATAATCACTTCTTATATGCATATACATATATGCATGTAACACATAACACGTTATTTTGAAAATTATAAAATAAATAAATTATTGTATTTAATTAATAGTTATAAATAAATGATATTATTAGGTACCTGATGTAGCCTCTTGCGTTCTTAGTGTGATTTCAGGAAATCTTTTCCTAAAACTGAGTAACCAATTTTTACCCGCTTTATTAGTACTAATATTAAAAATATTAGTAATACCATTTCGTACAGCTAATTGCAAGACCTAGACCTAGCATCCTCGTTAGTAATTCCATATAACACACTCTCTGCCTTTAGAATATAATCTGAAAGATGCCTTTCCATGTCATTTGGTAAAACTGGGAATCTTCCCAGCTTTCTAGATACCTCTTCCCTGAAAATAGGATAATTAATATAATAGTTCTATTATTTTTGATACGATCTAGTAATCAATTATGCAATTGTAATTAATTTCGTTTTTGTTTTTCAATCATGTATATTTTTCAATAATGTATTGCTAAGTTACCGTATAGGGTATTTTGATTAATGCACGATATGCACGACATAATGGACTAATGCAGTAGTTCAATGTTTAAATGTATACATTATTTATACATATATTTATATATGATATGTCTAGATCAGTGGTTCCCAGACTTTTTTCTTCTGTGACCCCTTTTAGGTTTTTTTTATATTAAACGACCCCTAATATAATTTATTTTAAATAAAATATTTAAAAAATAAATTATCTTTTTAAAATAAATTTATTAAAAATATATAAATTATGTAATATATTATTTTTAAATGATGTGTATTTGCATTCTTAGTACTAATTTATCAATATCTGTTTATGTTTCTGATAAAGTGCACCTCAGGTCTGGTTCGATTTCTAATTTATTTCTTTTTTATTTTCATATTGAAAAATCTGAGAAGGTCCTTTCACATAGATATGTGCTTGCAAAAGTTCACAAATATTTAATTATCAAATTAAAAAAAATTTGGATATTTTCACAGATATCCAAAAATGTTCTAGTTCCCTTGTTTCAAATTCGTGCTTTACACCAATATCATTTTGCATCATTATGAGTTCACTTTGTTCAAGGTTATATTTATAGATATCTTTAATATCAGCATAAAAGGGATGAAGTGCTATATTATAAAGATGATTGTCAATTTCTAGAATATATGTTTTTAATTCATCTGCAAGATTAATTTAATTCCCTTATGTACTTCCCATTTCATTGTTAGTTTAATTATATGTTGTTCTTGAAGACAAATAATAATTTCATCCTTAAGAGAATACTCCCTCTTTAAAACTCTACATTTTGACATCCATCGGACCTGAGTATAATATAAAAAGTTGTCAAAGTCTGAGTCCATTTCTTCACAAATTTTTTTGAATATCCAATTTATCAAATAACTCGACTTTGAATGAAATTAAACAGTATACTGTATATATATATATATATATATATATATATATATGATTATTACTTCTGGTGATTTATTATTATTACCTCTGATGTTATGCCTAACATATTTGGGGTTCCGTCAGTAATCAGCAACATTAATTTAATCCATTCTAAATCGTTAGCAATAAAAAATGAATTTAATATATCAAATACATCAACTGCTCTAGTTATCGTTGTAATTGGAACTCATCTTTTATAGATGTGTTACTATAGACAAATACTGTTTTACAAAGTCGTGTTGAAGGTATAAGGAAAAGAGGTTGCCTTAAAAGGAATTGGATTGACTATGTCTAGGAGATGACTGGTATGTCCACCCTATACTTAATTAATGTAACGAAAGATAGTTATATTTGGAAGAAGTTGTGCATGACGCCATGCAGGGTTGGCGGTTTTTTTATGGTTTTTTTGGTTTTTTTATAATTAAATGTTAAGATTATTAATTAGAAAATATTATATATACCTAGATCGATTATTAAATGTCTGTGCAAAACATACATATATAGAGTAAGTATAAAATATACAACACTAATGAATACTATTTATATATATTAATTATATATATATATTATTAAATTTTCAATAATATATTATTAATATTATTTTATAAAAATATATTTATTATAAAAATAAAGTAAAATATAATAAAAAAAATAGTTACACATTGTAACAAAATAATAATTAAAAAAAATAACAATACAGTAATTAGAAATATAATCAATATAATTCTCGCAATAAAATAACAAGTTACAAATTTTAACAATATAATAATTTAAAAAATAATAATAATAATAATTAGATGATTTCTAATAGAAATATAATCAATATAATTCTCTCAATAAAATAACAAGTTACAAATTGTAACAATATAATAATTTAAAAAATAATAATAATAATAATTAGATGATTTCTAATAGAAATTTAATCAATTTAATTCTCGAAATAAAAAAACAAGTTTTGCAGCCTTATCATTGCCTAATCGATTCCTTATTTTTGATTGAACACTTTTATAATGTTAAAAAAACCAAATAAACCAAAAAAACCAATGGTTTTTTTGATCAAAAAAACCGAACCAAAAAAACCGACCAACCCTGAAGCCATGTCATGTTCCCTTTCGATCGTCATGGGACTAGTTAACTTGTTAGCTAATTTATAAATCAATTTATATTTATATATATATATATATTATATATATATATTTGTTTGAAATTTGGATTCTTAGTTGAAGTTTCAAGTTGTCGTCATTTTTTATTAGCTTTGAATAATGTAAAAGTGCTCAATGTATACATTTCAATGCTATAGTATTGCATACAACACATTGCGGCTCTTCAATATTATGTTTTACTATAAAGGTAAACCCAAATAATACACAATTATTATTATTTTTCTCTTTTTAGAATTCATATTTTTAGATATAAATAGATATTGTGTTATTATCCACAATCAATATATATATATATATATATATATATATATATATATTTAGTAGAGTGAAGATTATAGCGATTATAAACATAAATATATTTACTTACTTTTACTTTTTTACTTTTTTTGGTTTATATATATTTGGTTTAGCAAGTGCGTTAGCAATCGGCAGTCCGTGGGAGGGAAATTATTGAGTGGGAGGGAAGGCAAGGGAGAAGTAATGAGTCTTGAGGTGGCATTTAAAGAAGGGAGTTGATGAGTTTATTCGTAGGTGTTTGGGTAGGGAGTTCCAGTGGTAAGGGGCAGAGAGGGCAAATGAGCGTACATTTGAAGAATGGAGTTTGTGTAAATGGGGAGTGGTAATGATAAAGGTGTTGGAGGAACGGGTCTGGAGTGTAGTGATGGGTGTGTGTAGATGTAGGAGGGAGGCAAGGTAGTCAGGGGAATTGTGGTGAATAGCTTTGTGGATGGTTAGGAGAGTTTGTACTTTATACGATAGGGGACAGGCAGCCAGTGTAGTTGTTTTAGGAGAGGAGTAATGGAGTCAGTGGAACGGCGGGGAAGTAAGTGGACGCAGCGAACTACAGCGTTTTGTAGTCGTTGTAGTTTGTTGAGTTTGTAGTCCGGGAGGTTAAACAGTAGGGAGTTGCAGTAGTCGAATAGGGGGATGATGTAGGAGGAGGCAATAGTAATAGCGATGGGGAGGGGAATGGAGCGTCGGATTAAGCGGAAGCAGTGTAGGTGGTAGTGGATGGATTTATGCATGTGCATAAGATGATAGTCAAGGGAAGGGTGGTATCAAGATGGAAACCAAGGTTTCGGACGTGTTGAGAGTAGGGGAGTGTGGTATTGTCGAGTGAGATGTGGGGTGGTTCAGGAAGGGTAGAGGAACGTAGTGGTAAGTGGAGAAATATAGCTTCTGTTTTAGTGGGGTTTAGCATAAGGGAGTTGGAGGTAAGCCATTGGTGTATGGACTTAATACAGGAGGAGAGTCGTTCAGGGGCGTAAGTTGGGGAGTCTGTGCAGTTTAGATAAAGTTGAAGGTCGTCGGCGTAAGTATGGAAGGATATATCGGGGTAGTTAGTGAAGATGTCAAACATGGGGAGGAGGTAAATATTGAATAGAAGTGGGCCGAGGACAGAGCCCTGGGGGACACCGTGGGTTATGGAGTGGGCGGGGGACGAGTGTGTGTTAATCCTGACTGAGGAAGATCGGTTAGTAATGTAGGAGGTGAACCAGTTGAAGGTAATACCGGTGATGCCGATGGCGGAGAGTCTGTTTATGAGGACATTATGGTCAAGGGTGTCGAAAGCGGAGGACATATCAAGGAGGACGAGTATAGTGCCACGGTTGTTGTTAAGGCCAGATAGTAGGTCGGAGGTAATGAGGGTTAGGGCGGATTCAGTAGATTTGTGAGGGAGGTAGGCGCTTTGGAATATGTTGGGGATGTTGTTGGCTGTGATGTAGGTGATGAGTTGGGAGGAGACAACACGTTCGAGGACTTTGGAGTGGATTGAGAGGTTGGAGATGGATCGGTAGTTAGAGGAATTCAGGGAGTCAAGGTTAGGCTTTTTAAGGATGGGGGAGATGGCAGTTACTTTGAAATCAGGAGTATTGGAGCCGGATGAAAGTGAAGTGCAGATGATTTTGTGGAGGGGTAAAGCAACGGTGTGGGTAATCTGTTTGAGTATAGGGAGGGGAAGAGGATCAAGGGATGAGGTTGATGAGGTGGAATTAAGGAGAGAGATTATTTGATCGAGTGTGGGTGAATCTAAAGAATCAAGGAAGACGGGAAAGGTTACGGGAGTGGGGCATAAGGTGGGGGTGGGAAGGGCAGAAAGGGTGGCGGAAAGTTTATCATTGAATGCTTTGTCAAAGAGTAGTGGTAATTGTTCGGGGGTGGTAGTGGGGAGCTTTGAGTGAGCGACCAAGTAGTTGGGCAGAGAGTCGGTGTATTGATTTACTATCATTGGAAAGTTTGTGGAATTTTAGGGTGATGTGAGTGGCTTGGGCGGTAGTGATGGTTTTACGGTGGATGTTTTTCAGGTTGTTGTAGGAAGTAAGTGAAGTAGGGGAGGGATGTTTTAGGTAGCATTTTTCAGCTGTGCGCAGAATGCGCTTTTGTTTAAGTAAGGATGAGGTGTACCAGGAGGAGTCTGGACGAGTGATGGTGGTTCTAGTGACGAAAGGGGCATATTTGTCAAGGGTGGTTGAAAGGGAGTGATGAAGTTCAGCGGACGTAGTGGTAGGTAGGGAGGAGAGATCAGCAATAAAAGCAGGAATGGGGAGGTTATGTATTTTTCGTGAGGTTCTGGTGGTATTAATAAATATGGCCATATATTTTAGAAGCTGTATGGTTTAATCATTACTAATTAATGTACGGTATATTAAATATTAATATTGTATTAATTTTTAGAATAAATTGTTATATAAATTTAATATTTAAGACATAATTAATTGTTAAACAAATTAATTGTTATTTATTTGAGTGTTGTACAGGCCCAGTTATTTTGGGCCAAAGCCCAAAATAAAGAAAAAGGCCCAAAATAGCTTATTTTGGGCTTTTCAAAATCCTTATTTTGGGTTATTTTGGGCCTTTTTATAAAAAACTTCAAAATAAGTATTAAGTTAATACTTTTATGTATAAAAACGTTAATACTATTAACGTACATTAATATCCATCATAATGTATGATTCATATTATATATTTAATAACTATCATATTATATACCATATATACTATACTATTTTTGTATAGAAAAATATGATTCCACAGCAGATTTTCCAGGAATAATGGTTGCTATGTCAGACAAATTATTTTTATTTTTTATATTGAATATCTCTCTATTCATCTTCGAAATTTGTACTTAAAAATATTATTAGTTATTCTGGCTCTCTTTCAAATTGTTTATACTCGAATCTATATCGTAGTTATATTATTTCGCAAACAAAAATTGCCTATCTTTATATTGAAAATATTGACAAACAATTTTACTTACATATTTACAATGCTTTGTTAATCGATCATATATTGGCTATTCTGTGGTGAATTTTTAGAATCTCTTTCAACCGATATTAATAATTCAACCTATATGTTTCTTTTGTAGTTTTAATATATTTATAGACATATTTTGATAAAATAAATGTAGTTGAAATGTATCAAAGTGAAACAAATTATCATCTGTATACGATCCAATGTCAAATTTATAGTATATATTAATAACATAATTATCATATATCGCCAGGGTTGTTCAGTTTTTGTTTGTTATTTTGATCAAAAAAAACATGGTTTATTTAAATATAATGTCCAATTTGTTTTGGTTATTTTATATAAAATTAT
This sequence comes from Osedax fenrisi, assembly GCA_964019155.1. Classification (NCBI taxonomy): domain Eukaryota; kingdom Metazoa; phylum Annelida; class Polychaeta; order Sabellida; family Siboglinidae; genus Osedax; species Osedax fenrisi. Next base: position 93,955,219 of record OZ025239.1, read on the forward strand.
TGTAAAATAATATATTAATTTCAATACTACTAATATAATTTAATATTAGTATGAATATTGTTAATAATAGTGCCATCTGGAGGTAAGTGTGAGTTACATAGTTGTTCCGTTTTTTTGAATTTGTTATTTTTTGTGTGGGTTTATTCGGTTTTTTTATATAAAATAATTGAATATTAATTTCAATAATATAGTATCATTTAATATTTGTATCAATATTTTTAATAATAATATAGATTATGTATATCATATAAAGTTATTCATTTAATAAACATGACTGTCCGAAAGAAAAAAAAATTTAGAAAGAATTTACTGAAATAACTAATAAATCTGTGTATACACACTATATATAGTATATAGTATATATAATACTTTTTAATATAATATATATGAATTATCTAATAATAGTTATAGAAGTATTTATTACAAATAGCATTCAATATACAAATTTATTAATACATTAAATTATTATTTAGATAAAAACCAATATTTTTCACAAAAAAACCAAATAAACTGCAAACAAAACCAACAACTCTGTATATAGCACATATAATATAGGTTAGCGGACATATCAAATTAGATGATATATATTCATTATTGTGATAACATTTAGGATATTCATCATTATGATAAAATATACAATAATAATGATTTTCATTTTGAAATAAATATATAAATGAAACAAAATAAATATAATATTATACATAGAATATTCACAAAACAGATTTTACAATTAATATAATTGTTTAAATGATTTATATTGAATATTCCTTATATATTTTCTATATATGTATACTTTTTATACTTGTTAGCCAGTTAAATTGTTTAAAAGATATACTAAAAATTAAATTTAATTAGTTAAAATGTATAAAATAAGAGAAAGAGTAAAAAAGCCCAAAATAAGTTATGTTGGGCTTTTCAAAATCCTTATTTTGGGCTTTTTGATTTTATTTTGGGCTTTGGCCCAAAATAACTGGGCCTGGTGTTGTACCATTCATAAAATCATGCGACCCCACAAAAACGGCGGGCGACCCACTTGTGGGTCGCGACCCCCAGTTTGGGAACCACTGGTCTAGATATATTAGTAGCCACTAATATTAATTAAATTACATTTATAAAAAAAATATTAAAATTTATTTAAAATAACAAGTTAATTAATACTTTAAATAAATCTACAAATATCTATGATATTAATCAAATTAAATTTATAAAAAATACATTATAAATATTAAATATTGAATTACTAGTACTCAAATTATTTCCACCTATCTATGTACATTTAATTATGTCTAAATAAAACACAAGTGGCACGTACTAATAAAATAAAATAACTCTATTAAAACTAACTACAATATTAAATTTATTTACTTTACTTTAATTAATTACTTTACTACTTTATTTACTTTATTTTTTTTAATGTAATTAGAAAAATGTTACAAATATTATTTGTAGATTTATTTTAAATTTAGATTTATTTTAAATTGATATTTAATTTTAATGTATTTTTTATAAAGTTAATTTAATTAATATCAGAGATATTTGTAGATTTATTTTAAAGTATTAAAAGTTATTTATTATAAATGTAATTTAATTTATTAGCTATTAATATATCTAGACATATTTGTAAGAAATATCAAAGATTTTCCGAAGGAAAGATATGTCACTTGTATCTATTTACGTGAAATACATTTTTAATGTATATATATACGGCCATATAGATGGCACTACTTGTCGTGATTAAAGATATTTACCGGATCTTAATATAATTTGTAAAATATTTAATAATATTATTTAAAAAATATATATATATATTTTATTTCAAATAAGGTTAATTATGTATACTTACAACTTATATATATATATATTACCGTATATATTTATCTTAACGTAAATTTACTACTTTATAAGTACTTTTATGTACATTTATCTTAACATAAATTTACTACTTTATAAGTACTTTATCATAATTATAAACTTTAAAGTTTATGTACATTAGTTTAGTATTTAAGTAAAGTTTATTTACTTTTACTTTTACTTTTTTCGGCTTAGGGACCAGATGTGCGTAAGCAATCACCGGTCCAGTGGATAGTTCAGTCGAAGGCCTTCTTGAAAAAGTAGGTCTTCAACAGTTTCTTGAAGGTAGAGGTAGTATTGGTGGTACGAAGTGCAGTCGGCAGATTGTTCCAGAGGTATGGGGCAGAAATAATGAAGGATCGAATGTTGGACTTATGCAGCTAATATTTTTGGGTGGTGTTAAGGAGGAACGTGTCATTGGATCGGGTAATGGCTGAGTTCTTAGTGGTACTCTGGGGGCTAATAAGAGAGGCCAGGTAGTCAGGAGAGTTGTGGTGTAGGGCTTTGTGGGTTAGGAGAATTAGTTTGTAGGAGATTCGGGAGGAAATGGGGAGCCAATGGAGGGACTTGAGGTAGGGAGTGATTGAGTCATTGGATCGGCGTGGAAGTAGGAAAATGCAGCGGACAACAGCGTTTTGAAGGCGCTGTAGGCGAGTAATCATATATGCCGGACAGCCGTATAAAAGGTGGTTGCAGTAGTCGAGATGGGGGAGAATGAATGACGATGCGATAGTGATGGCTACTTCGTGAGGGATAGATCTGCGGATGAAACGTAAGCAGTGAAGGTGGTAGGATACAGATTTGTATACTTTTGCAAGTTGGAGTTTGAAAGACAGCGTTGGGTCGAGTGAAACTCCTAAGTTTCGTACTTTGTCAGAGTAGACAATGGGTATGGAGCCAGATTGAATGAGCGGCGGTTGCTCTATGTGGTTTGATCGGTAGGGTAGGTGAAGGAATATGGATTCTGACTTAGCAGGGTTAAGCCGGAGTGAGTTGGTGTTGAGCCAGTTGTGGATATCTGTGATGCACTTGGTAAGCTTAGCTGGTGCAGAAGATGGATCGTCGTTGCATTTTAGATAAATCTGGATATCATCAGCGTATGTATGGAATGATATATCCTTATGTTTGTCCAGAATATTGAACAGTGGAAGGAGGTATATGTTGAAGAGGATTGGGCCGAGGACGGAACCCTGGGGAACACCGTGTGAGATCATATGGGAAGGAGAGTAGTTGTTGTTGATGCAGACGGACGAAGTGCGACCATGAAGGTAAGATTGGAACCACTGGAGAGCTAAGCCAGTGATACCGATGGAGGATAGACGATGGAGCAGGATGTCATGGTCGAGGGTGTCAAAGGCAGCGGACATGTCGAGGAGTACTAGGATGGTTCCGTTGGTGTTGTCAAGTGTGGAAAGTAAGTCAGAGGTGATTTTAGTCAGTGCAGTTTCAGTGGATTTTCGTGGGGTGTAGGCACTTTGGAGTGGATGTAGGATATTATTATCATCTAGGTAATCGGTAAGTTGTGATGCTATGACACGTTCAAGGATTTTAGAATGAGTGGAGAGGTTGGAAATCGGTCTGTAGTTGGCAGTATTTAGGGAGTCGAGGTTGGGTTTCTTCAGAATTGGGGTAATGATGGCCTTTTTGAAGTAAACAGGAACAGTGCCAGATGTGATGGATTGAATGAAGATTTTCAGGAGTAGGGGGGCTAATGTGCTGGATATTTGATGGGTAATTTTTATTGGGAGTGGGTCGAGCGAGGAGCAGCTCTTAGCTCTATTTATAAGAGAGACGATTTGCGTGATGGTTGGGTTGCTGAAAGTGCTGAGGGTTGATTCAGTTAGTTTTCTGGTACTATCAGAAGTGGGCACAGGCAGGGAGTTAAGGATGCTATCTAGTTTATTAGAGAAGTAGTTACTAAATAATAAGGGAAGTTCTACTGGGGAAGCATTTGGTAGAGGGTATTTGACTTTGCGACCAAGTAGTTCGGCAGAGAGGCGGTGGGTGGCTTTGCTGTCATTGGTGATCATGTTGAATTTGCTGGATGTGTGGGAAGACTTGGCGAGTTTTAGATCTGTTCTATGCTTGGTCTTAAGCTTTTTGTAGTCGCTGAGAGTAAGTGGATAAGGGTTGATGGAGTGTCTATATTCCATCTTTCTAAGAAGTCGTTTTTGTGCGAGTAGGTTGGGGGTGTACCAGGAGGTATCAGGTCTGTGTATGCTAGTTTTAGTGATTAATGGGGCATGCAGATCGAGAGTAAGCTTCAATGAATTGTGAAGTTCTGTGGGTGTTGAGGAAGGTAGTAGAGCGAGATCACGACAGAAGTTGTCAAAATTAATGGCATGGAATTTCCGGATTAGTCGTGTCACGAATGGACGATTGGGTTTTGGGTGGCGAATGGTGAACATTATGGCGAAGTGATCGGAGAACAGAGGACCGATGTGATGGGACGATATGAGAGAGCAAATCTTTGGAGTGATAAGGAGGTCAAGAGTGTTGCCACTTTCATGTGTGGGAAAATCGATGTGTTGGGTAAGGTTGCAGTGTGAGATGACTTCGGTGAAGGAGTATATGTACATTATGTACCTATTATACATTATATATATTAAAGTGTTTATGTACATTATTTTAGTATTTAAGTAAATTTACTGTAATTTAATTATAATATCAAAAGTAGGCTACCTAAATTTACTTTAATTAATTTTATACTAATATATATATAATTATTATACACTATTATAATAATAGTGTACTTTAATTAAATATTTATAATATAAATTTACTAATTTTATTTACATTTATTTTAAAGTAAAGTTACTTTAATTTAATTATTAAATTAATAACATATATAATAACATATAATGATTATATATAGTAGGTATACCTACTCGAATAATATTTTATAATAACATATAATGATTATTCCTACTCGAATAATATTTTATAATTACTTATAATATTATATCAATAAAATAATATATTTATAGAATTGATTAAACAAAATTGAATTATATACCATGAAATAGTAAATAGAGTTTTAGAAGAGAAAGGTACTATAAAATCTATTTAAATATAATTATATGAATGAATTGAATATTTAATATATTCATGAATTGAAAATAAAATAAAGTATACTATTTAATTATATATATATTTTAAATAATATCAGAAATGAATAAAAGAAGAGGAAAATATTGCGCTGCCGTCGGTTGCCTTACACAACCAAGGATCAAATCCTTCACTATCGTTCCCAGCATTCAACTTACATCAATAACTTAAATACGTTCATAACTTAAATTCAACTTAAGTTCTAAACTTAAGTTGTTGATGTAAGTTGAACGTAAGTTTATATGTAAAATAAATAATAGTATATTAGCGTATAAGTATTACCATAGCAAAATATTAACTTATATATTATAATATATTATATAATTTCATTTAAGTTAGATTTAAAACTTAAATTCAATAATATAATCATTTTAATATTGAATACAATATTTAATCAATATGCAATTGCTATATATTAAATATTTGGCAATTATTTCACATGATTTCTATTTGTATTATCAATGTAATTATGATTAACATTATAGTTCATGAGTCACCCGAATTAGATTATGATAATGTAGTAAAATATAGGATTACTTAAATAATTATAGGTTTTAAAATAATATTTTATTTATTAAAAACAGTATAATTACTTAAATATTAATTTAAAATAATAATTTATAATTAATTTGCATAGATAAAAATTAAATCAATATTTCAAAATAATTAAAAAGTATAATATTTTATTCTTTCTATAATAAAATAATTATATGAACTTAATAATAATACTTACATCAATAACTTAAGTTGAACTTAAGTTGAACTTAAGTCGTTTAACATAAGTGTATAATATATTATTTATTATTATTATTATTATTATTATTATTATAATATTATTATTATCATATTACATATAAACTTACGTTCAACTTACATCATCAACTTAAGTTCAACTTAAGTTCGTAACTTTAGTTCAACTTAAGTTCATAACTTAAGTTCAACTTAAGTTCATAACTTAAGTTGAACTTAAGTTATATAACATAAGTTTATAATATGAATAAATATATGTTTAAATGTATATTTTTATATCATAACTATATTAAACATAAATAATTAATCATAAAATACTAATATTTTATTTTTAATTTAAACTTACGTTCAACTTACATCAACAACTTAAGTTGAACTTAAGTTATATAACATAAGTTTATAATATGAATAAATATATGTTTAAATGTATATTTTTATATCATAACTATATTAAACATAAATAATTAATCATAAAATACTAATATTTTATTTTTAATTTAAACTTACGTTCAACTTACATCAACAACTTAAGTTCGTAACTTAAGTTCAACTTAAGTTCATAACTTAAGTTTTGATGTAAGTTGAATGCTGGGTTATATTGTTTCCCTAAACAGAAAGAAAGGTAATTATTACTTAAATTTCATAAATGCTACTATACGTTTACGATTATCAAATTAAAATATGCACCGATATAGATATAATTTATAGTAATATATAATTTATTGAAGGGCTCACAAATGGTTAATAAAAACTAGCAGAGACGATTTAATTAAACAAGTAATGGTGAGCAAGATAATGTCATTAGAGAAACTTCATAATGGATATCGGTAAGTAGTCTATTTAGTTTTTTTTATATGATTTAATTATTATAATTTAAATAGTTTATGTGGAGACCATTTTGAAAATTCACAATTTATGAATGCGAAGACAAGAGTTGGGAATTTAATGAAATGGGCTATTCCCACAATATTTTCGCATAGGAAATTACCTAAGGTTTGTAAATACTATTTTTAAATTGTAATATAATGATATATAAATATTTATAATTATACCAGGAACGTAAGATTATAATAAGATATAATGAACCGATTATTAGTAAACCTAATAATTCATCGGATGAAAATGCTATTGAGGTAAATCAACATATCGATACTAATTTATTATCATCTTCTAATCGAAATACAGAATCTGAAATAAATAATAATGAGACTAACGTAAAATTAAAGAAATACGGTTATTCGATCAATGAATTCTTGGTGACAATGTTAATTTTTTTATTATTAATGTTTAACAAATATTCATGTTCACATAAATACGATTTCTCCATTGCTGCATTTACGAGGATGTTTTTCAAATATAACGGTTTTCATCAATTCTAGGAGTATACTATATTTTGAATTAATAAATTTAATATTATTATTATTAATGTTACACATGCTTTATTTTAATTTTTATAACACTAATATGTTAAATTATCAATTTGCTTGTGTTCATTGTTTAATATTTACTAACAATTAATATTTCTGTATAGCAATTTCTATTATCAAACGACATCGCGGTTTGTGTATATACTTCAATCATATTGAGGAGTATGCCTGCTTTAATAATCATTAATATTACACATAACTATGATTACTGATTATGATATATGCTTGCTTATATCTATTTGCTAATAATTTGTAGTAATTTATAACGAATGAAATCACTAATCGAGCTGAATATTGATATTTACAATTTTACTATTTTAAATAATCCTATCATAAATAATATATCTGCTTTATATATGTATATTACTATTACTTATTAATTTTAATTAATACAATTTTTAATTATTTATTAGAAGTTACAGTAAGAAGGCTCACGGTAAAATATTCTAGACTCAAGACAAAATTATATTAAAAAAAATCACCAAAAGATGAATTAAAGCATATTTTGGAAACATTACCCAATTATGTATCAAAAAGATTATTCAACTTTATAAAAACACAAATTAGAGTTATTCGAAAGGAAAAGGAACTAGGTTAATAAAAATATAATAACACACATATTTAAATATATATTAAAAACAGTAATCATTTTAAAATATATTTATTTTATTTATACATATATTACATATATGCAGATGGTCAGTAAAGGATAAAGCTCTTGCGTTATCATTGTTTCACTCAAGTCTGAAAATATACAGGATGTTACAGAAGGTTATTGCAAGAATATTTATTATATTTAGTAATATTACTAATATTACTTAATTATTAAATATTTATATAAATATTTAATAATATTACATTTTATATATTTAATTATAATATTTACATTATTTATTAAGTTATTCAAGCTACCATCTACCTCAACATTACATTGAAGCATGACAAATATTGTTATATACCCGGGATTCTCATCCCATATATTAAATGCATTAAAGCTATATATATTTATAATATATCTTTATAATTTAAATTATTTACTTAATTACATCAACTAAATATTAAATAATTAACAATTATTGCAACAATACTACGTGATAAATTATGTGCGATAATTTTTGACGAGATGTCAATAAAAGAGGCTATTATATATAATAAAGAAGTTGATAATGTTGAAGGTTTTCAAGATTTAGGAAGTCAATATATTTTTCAATTAATTATTATATTATTGAATTATAGAAAATAATGATAAAAATATATCTTATATAATTATCATAGGTAGAAATGAATACATTGCCAACCATGTTCTTGTATTCATGGTTAAAGTGATAACTGGTATGAGGTGGAAACAGCCTATTGGTTATTTTCTTAGCAGTGGGACAGTTTCTTTGTGTAGGCTTGAAAATCTGATACTGGAATGTATAACGGAAGATAAAAATGTAAGATAAATCATATAAATAAAGATAAATATTTACTTATGATATTTATAGATTGGACTGATTCTTAAAGTAATTATTTGTGATCAAGGAACTAATAATAGGTCTGCAATAACATCACTCTGTTGCACCAATTTGAATCCATACTTTTGCCATAATGGAGAAATATATATGTGTTATATGATCCACCTCATCTGCTAAAAAATATTAGAAATAATTAAAAAAAAACAGGTATTAATTCAATTTTATTCAATTTATTTAATTTTAAATTTGTAATATGTTACTTTTCATTAGGCTTTTCTCTTAATGGCATTCCAGTAATATGGAAATATATCGTGGATTTATATGAAGCTGATCAGAAGAGTCCTATAAAGTTGGCTCCAAAGTTAACATTCAAACATGTAAATTATCCAATATTTACCAATATGAGTGTTAATTTAGCCGCCCAGGTATTATTTCATCATATACTAATATATATTTTTATAAAATTAATTATTGTAATTTAATATAAAATAGGTTTTAAGTCATTCTGTTGCGGCGGCAATATCATTTATGGCTACACATAAATTGATCAATTCTGAAGATATTGTAACGGCAAATTTTATCGAACAATTTGATCAGATGTTTAATGCATTAAATAGTTGTTCATATACAAGTACTCGACCGAAGGAATATGCTATTAGTAAACGGTTTGAAATAATTAAATTATTAATTATGTTATTATTAAAGTTTATATATGTATTTAGATCCGAGGTAATTCCATTTCTAAAGACATCTTTGGAATGGTTAAAAGGTGTAAAACCTTTAGGCAAAAAATCATTACCCTCTTTATGTGGATGGTCCACAACAATTAAAGGAGTCATATTATTATGGGAAGATATCTCACTAAATTATGATGTGGAATATTTGCACACAAGAAGGTTACATAAAATTTATATATGTAAATATTTATATATTATATGTAAACTATTTAAATATATATATATATATATATATATATATATATATATATACAATTAAATAATAAAATAGGTTAAATCAAGATTGCATAGAGAATCTTTTTTCGCAAATAAGATCTAAAGGGTGTCAGCGAGATAATCCTAATGCAATGCAATTTAGGCAAGCATTACGACAGGTCAATGTTTGTATATTTAAATTATGTTGATATTTGTTTGCATTTTAAAATTTAATTATGAAAGTACTATAATAATGAATTATATTAATTCTAAGGTAATGGTGGATGCCATACTCTCATCAACTATAAATTCAAATTGCGAATAGGATACAGAAGTATTTTTTATTAAGTATTGAAAATATTGCCTCTTCGCAAATGGAGGCCAGATCAAAAACAATAAATATTCGAACAAACAAAAGTATGTATTGTTAATAAATATGTTTTTAATAAATATAATATTAATGTAATTTTTCTATAGGCATTATCTATGATATCGATATAAATACATTTTACTCATATGGAAATAAATATCTTGGAATATATAGCTGTGTATATTTCGAAGAAATTATCCATATGTAAATATATCTGTAACGATTGTATGCCAGCTATATATCCCAAATATACCTGATGTGGAAGGATCTATTATTGCATTCAAACATTATTCTGAAGCAAAGCTTTGCTAGTGTCAGTATATATATTCAAAATATTAATTCATAATGTAATATATTATTTTCATAGGTTGATTAACCCAACCAACTCCAGAATTGATAAATGCTATACATATTATGGAAACACATTTCCGTAAATGTGTTTCCACATGTATATATAATGGTGAAGTTAGAACTAATATCCTTAATTTTATTATTCAAAATACAGTATATGTTTTCTTTGGAAAACACTGTGATATATTGGAAAGAGTTTCTATAATATATGTTAATATAAGATTAAATTTTTTATTAAAAAAAGAATGTGAGATGGTCAAATCGAATATTAATGGGCGAAACCGAATTTTTTTTAAATTAACTCATATTTAATATAATGTATTACCTCAGTGATCTTAGGCATTCCCATGTACAATTGTTCACTTTCCATCATTGTCTGTCCATCTTTAGTGTTCGTAATTTGTGTTATTGTCTATGAATGTTGTGTGTTGTCTCCCTCTGTTGCGTATGCCATTCTTTGGCGTCTATAAAATTAGGTTGTGCGCTAGTTTGTCGGTGTGCATTATTTAGTTGTACTTCTTAGGTACACCATGTTTATTATTATTATTTTATCGTTATAAAATATTTATAATATGTACTTTCGATTATATATTAATTGAAATAAAGAATTAAACTGACATTTTTTTTCTATAAATAAAAATCCCATTCATAACACAAATAGATAATTATTTAAATAGATAAATATTCGATTTTAATAATATATGACTTCCAAATTAACAATATATGAAATGATATCAGTATATATAGTAACTGAATATATAGAGTATGAATCTACATGTGTATCATGCATAACACTTTTGTGTGTATAATTTGTAATGAATGCGTTTATATACAAAGTATAATCAATTGAAGATTAGGTATTAGTAATATAATAATTTGATATATATTATACTACTGTAAGTGATATGCAGTTCTGTCATTGTATAGCGTGTGATAGTAAGAGATACATAAGATAGGGGAGGGTGTGGTTGTATGACCATGTTTTTGTATAAAGTGCTATCATGGTGGTAATAATACATTTTTCTTAATTATTTAAATTGTATTGCATAATATATGATATTAGTTAACTAATATATCACTTTTAGATATAAGGAATACTTATAAGATTTCATAATTATAATTAATAAAAAAAAATAAAAAAGTTCATTCAACCCCAAAGATGGGGTTGAATGAACATACCCTGTTTTACTTCTTTAATTGCTCTTGTCATGATAGTTTTATCACGTATTCTATCAGTATGTTGAGTATAGTTTCTCATTTTTGATTCCTATAAATAATATTTAAATAATTATTAAGAATTAGTAATTGACCATCATTAAAATTAATTTAATTAATTATATTATTTCTATTTAATCATTAATTATTTATATTCAGATCATTGAATATATATTATAATAATATTAATATTATAATATTATATTATAAATATTAACATATGATATTTTTTTGACTGAACAATGTTCATATAACCCCATTTTTAATGGTTCACTCAACCCCATATCAAATTTTATTATTAATTGATAAAATTTAAATATTTTATTTAAAATTTTAAATATATTTTTATATTAATATTAAGTTAATTATATATTAAAATCATATATATAATATGAAGATAATCAAATAATTATTATAGAAGTTATAACATATAGGGGAAAGTCCCCGATTACCGAACCCCTCTCGTATCTCAGTAACTATAAGAGATATAAAAAATAATATATACACGAACTGTTAATAATTTAATGATAACTATGAATAAGTATTTTGTTTTAACAAATATTTAATCCTACAATTGTTATTTGATAAAATGTAATATTCTGTTTTTACTTTTTAAATATTTGAATAATAACTTTTTTTAAATCTGTAAATACTTTATTAATTAAAAGAAAACTTAATACTGCACATAATGTTATAGATCAATACAATTTTTATAACTATTATAAAAATAATTCAATTTAAATAACTATTAATCAAAATATCTTAATTATAGCAAACCATATGATTTTCCTAATACCGACCCCCTAAATTACCCTAATACCGACCCCCATGTGATTTATAATATCCAATCAAAATATATCAGTATTTTACTTTATAATATGTCATAAGTTGTTTGTGTATTATTGATATAGATTAAGGATTCATGATTCCATTCGATTATATACATACTGATTAATAACTAAATATTAAATAATAATATACACTATTTTAATATAATTACTATAAAGTTTAAATTTAAATTTAATATTACTATTAAAACATAAGTTCAATAACAATAATTGCGTGCATGTTATAATTAATTATATTTATGAATATCTACTATGTTGATTGGATATTACAATACTAAAAGTATGTATACCACGATTATTTTAGGGGGTCGGTAATAGGGGAAGGGGTCGGTATTAGGAACAGGTATCCGATTACCGACCCCCCTGTTTATTATTATAAATATAATTATATCAAAAATTTAAAATAGCCACATTCATTACCATAATATAACCCTATTAAAAAATTTTCAAATAAATATATTTAATATTGAATAAGTTATTACAAATAATCATTTAGGGGTCGGTAATCGGTGACTTTCCACTATTACCTTGTCTGGAATTTTTACTTTTGAGCGTACTTTAGTTTAAAATGTGATTAAAATGTTACTATTTTTATTTTTTTAATTAAAAATGATACTTCCGCAACTGTATTAATTATAGATGACGATACTAGTTCAGTTAAATCAAATTTCTGCTGTAGCAAACAATTGTTATCTCCAGTGGCTCATGCAAGACACCTGCTCATACAACCCCACTCTCCCCTACCCGTATAGTAATTATACTAGTACAATATATAACATTCCCCCTTTATCCCGGGTGAAAAAACGTGGGAGGATACATCAAGATTGGGCTCATAGATCAAGTGACAGAAACCTACTTGTGGCGCTTCTTCCATTCATATCCTTCATCGTGGATCAAGCAGTGATCATGGAGTGTATCGATCCAGAGGTCGTCTAATGTGCAGGCTTTGTCGTATAGTGATTTTAGACTCTGTGGATGAGTTGTTAGTAGTTATATTTGAGTTTGGTATTTGGGTTTGGTCGGAAATGATATTAGGAATGGAAGGTTCATTAGTTATCACTGGTGTTGTGGATGGAGATGAGTATAATAATATCAAATATAGTCCTCGTTTGTTTTGATTATGAATGACGAGGTAATATTTAAAATATGTTTAACATAGTGTTACATATATTTCTATATAATTTAAAATTAAAAGAAGCTAATTATACATATTATAATATAATTTACTTGTCTCTATATCATAATAGATACATTTGATAGGTAGGCTATGCAGCTTATAATATTTTGTAAAGTTATCATACATATTTTGCGGCATAACTAATATCAAACAATATACGAGCCCAACATAATTTATTTCTATAATATAATAAAATATTATAAATATATAGGCTATTATGGGCAGTCAAATATTAAATGAATTTAGATATTTAAATAATATACTAATTAAATAACGAAGGAATTTCATTTCATGATTATCATAACTTAAATAACTTAAATTTTAAATAAAAAGTAGTAGGTTTCGACTGCATCGCCTCTATCGCAAAGTGGCACACACTACATTCAATTGCTTATCCACTTTCTTTACATCGATGATACTAGTATGTCAACTGCCGAAACGAGTATTTTAAATTTGACCTCATAAATCGTAATAAAAACAAACGGGGCCATATTCTATATATTCAGTATAATATAATACTATATTTAATATCATATTTTTAACTATATTATATTTACTATTAATAATGTAATATAGGGGAAAGTCCCCGATTACCGACCCCCTCTCGTATCTCAGTAACTATAAGAGATATTAAAAAATTATATATACATTAAATTTTAGTAATTTAATGATAAATATAAATAAGTATTTTGTTTTAAAAAATATTCAATCCTACAATTGTTATTTGATAAAATGTAATATTCTGTTTTATTTTTTTTAATATTTGAATAATAACTTTTTTTAAATCATTGTAAATACTTTATTGATTAAAAGAAAACTTATTTTTTTGTATAATATTGTAGATCTAATATTGTAGATATAATATTGTAGATCAATACAATTTTTAGAAAAATAATTTAATTTGAATAAATATTAATCAAGATATCTTAATTATATCAAACCATATTATTTTCCTATTACCGACCCCCTAAATTACCCTAATACCGACCCCATGTGATTTATAATATACAATCAAAATAGATTCGTATTTTACTTTAAATTATTTCGTGAGTTGTTTGTGTATCATTGATATAGATTTAGGATTAATAATTCTAGTTTATTATATACATATTGATTAATAAATTAATATTAAATAATAATATACACTATTTTAATATAATTACTATAAAGTTCAAATTTAAATTTAATATTACTATTAAAACATAAATTCAATAATAAATAAATTGCGTGAATGTTATAATTAATTATATATATATATATTAAGTATATCTACTATTTTGATTAGATATTATAATATTAAAATTATTTCTACCACGAGTATTTAGGGGGTCGGTAATAGGAGAAGGGGGTCGGTATTAGGCACTTGTATCCGATTACCGACCCCCCTGTTTATTCTTGTAAATATAATTATATCAATAATTTAAAATAACCACTTTATTCATTGCCATAATATTACCCTAATTACAAAATGTCAAATAAATATATTTAATATTGACAAAGTTATTACAAATAATCATTTAGGGGTCGGTAATCGGGAATTTCCCCTATATATATTTAATTATTAAATACCTTAAATATTATTTATTAACTATTAGGATCATTATAATAATTATGAATAATAATAATATAATATTTATTTAATAAATTGTATTTATTAAACGATTTAATGTTATAATAGCACTACAACGCACGTAGGGGAAAGATGGGTAATGTGGCCATGCGGGTAATGTGGCCACTTGGCGTATCTCATAAACTATAAGTCCAATCAACAAAAAATATATACATGAAATATGCGCACTGGTAAACATTGTTCAAATAAGTAAAAATAATTTGTATATCTATTAATAAAAAAAAATGATGAAAAAATACAAAAAAATCGATTCACTTTAAAAAAAATTGAAATAAAAGTTTAGTAAAACATTTATTAAATCACTAATATATAATATAAATTGAAAATTAATGTTTGGTGTTAAAGAACTATTTAATTTTAATAAAGTGTGTTAGCAATTTATTTTAGTAAGTAATATTCATTATTATATAGTGTAAATAGCGTGATACCTCGAAGCGGGTAAGTTGGCCACATTTTAGAGGGTAATGTGGCCACTTCACTATGATGTAAGCCAATCATATGATCTGAAATCAATATTTTTATATATTGATAAATTGCGTGCGTCATTATATGAAAACGTTGATTGAATCAACATCTAAAATATCCTAACCATACAAATATATTTCAATACGTATTATAATCGTGGTATAAACTTTTAAATTTGATATAATATATTTAATTATCTATTAACACAATTATAAAGAACAACATATATATATATATATTATATTATTTAATATATATATATATATATATATATATATATATATATATATATGATATATATGTATAAAACTTTACGTATACATACGTTTATACATATATGTTGTATACATATATATTTATATATATATAGTTGTAGTAGTGCGTAAAGTAATTATAATACGTGTAAAGTATTAAGTATATAGTATACTATATTATACTATACTATATATAGTATTAAGTATATTTAATATAATACATATATATATATATATATGTATTATATTATATTATATTATATATATATATATATATATATATATGTATTATATTATATATATATATATATATATATATATATATATATATATATATATATATATATATATATATATATATATATATATATACTTAATACTATACTATATATATAGTAAGTATAAAGTATAAAGTATACTTAATACTTTACGTACTACAAAATATATGTTTAAATATAAATACATAGGTGATGAATAACAATTATATATATATATATATATATATATATATATATATATATATATATATGTGTGTGTGTGTATAAAACATATGCGTATAAACTTATTTATACATAACGTTTTATTTGTATTTTTATATATGTATATGTATTATATACTAATATATTTATCATGAGATATAACTAGATTTAAAAATAAATAAATCAATTTCATGTTAATACATTATATAATACATTTTACTTTCGATATCGATTTTCTAAAGAATTTAATAAACTTAATTCTATTTTATGTATTTAATTTATCTGTGCTTTATATATTTCATTTATACTTGTTTATTGGCTTATTTGTATATTACATTTCACTTTTGTTTACCTCATATTATGTAATTATAAAAATACTTTGTATTAATATTAATAACATATGTTGATTGATTTTAATATATTTTGGTGTAATATATTTAATTAATATATGCATATATTTTATATGCATATACATTATACATGCATGTATAATGTATTTATATAGAAATATTTATATATATATATAATTTTATACATGTATAAAATTATATATATATATAAATATTTCTATATATTATGGTATATATATTATATATATATATATATATATATATTTATATATATATATATTTTCTTTCATCCAGGCTATTGCCAATCTGATATTATTATTATTATTATTATTATATATAGTACTATTAATTACTATTTTATCTAGGTATTATATCTCCATATTGTTATGACATGCAGTCATTTACTGCTGAAATTAATTTTTCCATATTAATAACATAATAATTAAGTTTAATGGTATACTAGGATATAGCCTATTAATGAATATATTTATTTATAAAGTTAAAATAAAAAGCATTAATTTATCACAATTGCGTGTGTTTTGTAAATGTTACTTGATGTGATATTATTGGACTAAACTTGATATAAAGTATCGCCATCTAGTGGATTAATTCCAAATTTTCAGGTGGCCACATTACCCGCATTATAGGCCGTTCACATCAACTCCGTTTTATTTTAACTCCGATTTATGCTCCGATTTTTAGATCCGATTTTTAGCTCCGTAAATTTAATTCTGTAGACGGCGTCACATTGACTCCGAAAAATTAGCTCCGAAATTAGCTCCGACAAAATAATTTTATTTATTAATTTGTTTTCAAAATAAATTCTAAATCTTTGTTAATAAATATTTTAACTTAAATTAACGTAACATATTATTTATATATACATATCCCATCTATACTATAAATATGAACGCCGAATATGGGAATGAGTTATTAACTGAATTAATGAAATTGTTATTAAAAAGGTAGGTACATATAAACTATAATATTTGTATAAGACTAATAATTATAAGTACTATAATAATATCTTAATTATTGAATTACAGATATTATATATGGTTCCCCATTAATAACGGCACATATATAAATAATATAATTTATATAAATTTATAAATGTATATAAACGTATATGACATATAATGTTTTAAATATAATAATATCATATATAATATATTATATTACATTAAATATATGAACTCATGATATATAATATAGGCTTTATCATAAAGTTTATGATACAATTTATTAGTAGATTTAAGTAATATGTTACAATTTTGTAAGCTTTTATAATCATTATAATAATGTATTAACTTAATAACTTATTAAGTTAATAACTTATTACTAGTGAATTACTGAGAAGTAGTTAGTTTTAAATTAAATTTATCATATATAATCGAGCCTCATGAAAAACGGCACATTTGAATTTATATTCTCTTCTCAGTTTTATCGATTAATCATACTTATAATTAACGCAACTTAATTTTGAAATACATTTATATATTAGTATAAATATTCTACATATTATTTACTAAACATACTGTTATTACTTATTAAGTTAATAAGTAAGAACAGTAGGTTTAGTAAATAATACGTAGAATATGTTTAGTAAATAATATGTAGAATATTTATACTAATATATAAATATATTTCAAAATTAAGTTGCGTTAATTATAAGTATGTTTAATCGTTAAAACTGAGAAGAGAATATAAATTCAAATGTGCCGTTTTTCATGAGGCTCGATTATATATGATAAATTTAATTTAAAACTAACTACTTCACAGTAATTCACTACTAATTTACATATATGAGCACAATAAAATAACAAATTTATAAATAATTACGTTTTAACCACACACACACATATATATAAATATATATATATATATATAGATTATATGTTTATATTCATGCATCAATGCATACACACTGTATTTACAAAGTTTGAATCATATATGATTATAGGTATATAAATGATAGATATATAGGTATATAAAATATAAAAATAAATATATAAAATATAGTCTCAGATTTATACTATTGAAATAATATTCAACGAATTCCTTCCTGTATAGCGCGTTATATATATAATATGTATATATATTGCAATCACTGATACGGATAAAACCTATAAATATATATATATATATTTATTATACAATACATCTCTACAAATTTTAGTAAAATACCAGAGTGAATATGGGTAAATATTAAATATTGTAGGTATATATCAAGATTCATAATTTATGAATACGCTGATTATAAAAATATCATTTTAGATTGTATATGATTGTCAAAATAATGTTTATAAGTATTTTATATTAACAATTATTATGTATTTTATAGTAATAATTATTATAATTAATTATCCATATAACTTTATTTTAATTTTGTATTTAATTTAAATAATGTTGAATAGATTACACAGAAAAGTATCAATCGAGGAACCCGGTACTCGACTTTGGTCATATCAATGGCTAATTGACCGAGAACAGGAGCATGCGGGAGTATGGAAATGTCTAAAGGAACAGATGGTTGAGGATCCGGTTTCATTTAGTAGGTATGTAAGGATGGATACGGAAACGTTTCTGCAACTAGCAGAGTTGATAAAAGAAGATATACAAAAAATGAATACCAATTTCAGGAAATCTATTAGTTATCATATGAGATTGGCTATTACATTACATTTTTTGGCAACGGGTGAGACATATCATAGTTTAAAATGTTCTTTTAGAATAGGATACTCTACGGTATCCAACATTATAGCGGAAACATGTAAAGCTATATGTAAGCATCTGAAGGCAGAACAGCTAAGCCTAATTCACAGTACAAAGACATGGATGGATATTGAAAAGGGATTTAGGGAAAGATGGAATCTTCCGAACTGCATCGGTTCTATCGATGGAAAACACATCACAATAAATGCTGTTCCAAATAGTGGTTCCTACTATTTTAATTATAAAGGGACCAACAGTATTGTATTAATGGCTGTAGTGGATTCGAATAGACGGTTTATTTATGTTGACATAGGGTGCAACGGAAGGATTAGTGATGGTGGGGTTTTTAGCAGAACGAATCTATATAAATATCTGGAGGATAATTCAAATCCTTTGCATATACCGGAACCACAAGCGCTTCCGGGAAGAAATAAAATAATTCCCTACTATTTTGTTGGAGACGATGCATTTTCGTTAAAAAAATATATGATGAAACCCTATCCATATAGAGGGATGAATTTAAAACAAAGAGTTTATAACTATAGGCAAAGTAGAGCAAGAATCACAGTAGAAAATGCCTTTGGAATATTATCAAGTAGATTTCAAATATTTAAAAAGCCAATGTTTTTTTTACCAAATAAAGTCGACTTATTTGTAATGACAGCATGTATATTACATAACTATCTGATGAAAGATATAGAAACCGAAGAAGGTAATGATATAGAAAATAATATGAATAATATTACTAGAAGCACTGTGCATGGTAGTACAAGAGAGGCCCGTGAGATGCGGGATGAAATTGCAGAATACTGTGTCAACGAAGGAAACCTCGAATGGCAATATAATAAAATTTGAATAAATATTTAATTTTTGTAGTAATTCATTTTATTAATAAATAATTAATATATGTTGTTATATATTGTGTATATTATATAAAACTAAAACAGTATAAACAAAACATAATTTTGTAATAAAAATAAAATATAATATATATATATATATATATATAATAATATATAATTTGATAATAAACATAAATATTATATATAGTGAATTATGTATCTGCATATAACAGTCGAAATTCAAATACCAAATCAATAATTTTTTTGACGAATGTCATTCTTTCAACTTCACTGGCTTCTACTACTTTAATGTCTCTGCCTAAACCTTGAAAGATAAGTTCGATACTAGATATCTTAGGTGCATTCTCTTCTCTATGTTGTATTCTGTCTTCGACAGCAGTTATAGTTTGTACAATGGATTGTATCTCTACATTATTCTGTTTTCTCTTCTTTGTACGGGTAGAATGGGGAGTATTGTAGGGGGTATGGGGGGGGGTGAGGTATTTAAATTGTTTGTAGAGGTTAATGTAGGGGAAATATTTATTGTTATTTCAGTTGAAGAGAGTGGAGATATTATAGGTACTACTGGAGATAGCGACACTGGTGATATCAATGTATTTGGTATATCGACCGATAAAGGGGACATAAGTTGATCTGTAGATGAAATTGATAATACCGGAGTCATCAGTGTTGCTGGTAGTGTAGAACGATTCGCGTTAGTAGTGTCTATAAAATGTGATATATAACATTTTAATATACATTTATATTTTAGTATTAAATAAGGTAATTGATATAGTATTTATAATAGTTAATATAACAGTTTAGTATTAATAAATAATTAATAGTTTAGCAGTATTAGCCAGGGTTGTTCGGTAATTATGAATAAGTTATTTTGTTATATTTTGTTTAAATTTGTATATGTATAATTTGATAAATATATTAATTTTAATACTAAGGTATCATTTAATATAATATAAAAATTAGCAATATTATTAATACTAGTATAGATTATGTATATTATATAAAGTATACCATGTAGAATATAAAAAAAAATAATTACTACTATATACTTATATTTATAATAAACTATAATTTATAATATTATATAAGATAAGATCAAAGTATTTATTTGTTCTAAAATGTTATATTATATTATAAATTAATATAATATAAAATAAGTTCCTAGTATTTATTTATTCTAAAATGTTATATTAAATTATAAATTAATATTATTATCAAAGCCTTTTTTTAAAATATATTTAAAGATTTAGTTAATTTATCATTTGGTATCCATTTAATAAATATGCCTGGCCATAAGAAAAATATATATTGGAAGAATTTACTGATAAATCTAGAAAATGTTGCAAGCTTTTAAACCTAGGCTAAATGTATAGAGTGAAATATAAATGAATTATGTATAATGTATGTAGAAATTTATGAAAATATAATACAAATAAAGAAACATAATATTATACTAAAATCAATTGTAATTATATATTTTTTGATTATAGTATATAAGATAATATATAAGTTTGATTATATACCTTATAGAAATTGTATATAGGGATATATTTCTAGTGATTTTACTTCTTTGATATCTGTTATATCTAATATATATATATATCGTTTTACACTACCGTACAATATAACAAATTACTTATAGCATGTACAACATAATTTCAGCATTTAAATAAAATGTAATATTTTATTAAATTATTAATTGAATTTATTACATTTCGGTTATAGTATTAAATTACTAAATGTATCTATATACCGATTAAAAAGTATTTACTTTGGAGTAAAAACAGTAATTATTGCAGAGTGATAATTGCAAAAATATATAAGTAAATAAGATAGGATATACTGTCCTTGGTTATAGATATATATATATATATATCAAAGATTTAACAATTTAAGATATAACACTTACGCGAAATCGTGTAATTCGAATTTGTATAAAAAATACCCTGGTGCCACCTATAGCGGGTTACTTTTAGGAACTATGTGTTGTTTATAATGTAAATTCGTATTTAACTATACACTTTTAAAATGTTAAATAATATGCTTTAAATTAATATTTATATGATGAAAACTAAGTGTTCATTACTAATATATAACAAACAAATATGATATTTATGTTTTAAATGCTAGAAGTATATATTTAGTAAGTAAAAGTTAATTTATATTGCATGAAATTTAATAGAGCAATGAAAACATTGTTGTATGCAAACAGAGCCGAACCTAAATCTATTTCAGTGATTTCGATACTACTGCTAGCAGCGGTTGGGGATATTACTAAATTACGTTGCATGCATAGGGAGTGTTATATCTTTGCTTCGCAAAATCTTTGTATATATTGAATTATATGAAAATATTTTAAAAATTACCTATAATTACTATAATTACTTATAATTACTATATATATATATATAATATACTATTACCTATGATTACTTCTGACGAAATAGAAGCTCTCCCTGAGATGCTTTCATCAACAAACTTCATTTCGTCAAAGAACGGCCACTTATCAATATGCAGACAGTCGTCGACCGTCATACTTCCACTTTTCTGCTTACTGTTATTGACTTTCTTTTTTTTCCTGTAGGTATCTAGCAGCAACCTCCATATTTTTGTTACTGTTTCACCTAGTATTTATAATATGATAATATGAGTATATCTACTATATAAAATGAAGTCTATTTAACTAAATATATATACATGTATGTCCAAGTAAATTTGAAAATTGTGCTTCCCAGAGCAAAAATTAAATATATTCAGATTTGCCGCCCTACATTCACGTTCGCTTTATATCTAGGAACTCATTCGATATAAAAATAACAACAGCCCCATGACATCGGGCCCATGTCCTTGTCATCAAATATACATATATAGTTGGCATCTAAATAGGATAGCGAGTCGATATGCCCGAATCAATACATTTGACCCGCACTCTAATCATGGCTTTAATATAATTAAATAAATGCATATGTTTTCTAAATACTTATATTGCTTTCAGTACTCGTTTAGAGCGCGAAAAAATTTAAATATATTTGCAATCAAAACTAGACCTCAGTTTGTGTTTACTTGATGTTTTCATAATAAATTCACCAAAATATATATGCTATATACTGACGTGTAGTAGAATCATGTTAGCAAATAAAATAATTCTATATAGTTAAAAAATAATTAGTATGTCATATATGTTATATAATAGATGTAGACTGACATCGGCCCCCAATATTTCATGTGACTAACCGTGAGTTAAAGTTAATAATGCGTAGGGCTTATATAATATTTATTTAATATATAAATATACGGTAGTAATACTACCGTAGTATGATATGTATGTATATATAAAACATGAAGTCGCTACTCGGTGAATAATTTAAGGAGAAATATAACGCCAACAGCGAAATGTATAATTGAACTCTCATTGACGTGTTACTTATTGGGGGCTGATGTCAGTATTCAGCATATAATACACTAAAGTATATAATGAATACATGAAATCATATATTTTATATCCACACTCTATTTTTAAATTATATATCATGATATGACGAGATACTTAGTATTTCATAATCATAGTATTTTCGTTAATTAGTCGTGAAATATCTAAAATTCAGTGATTTAAGAGCTGTCTACGATGGCCACACGACAATGAATATTTATTATATTATAATATATTTAATATAATATTAATATTAGTATATTTTATTACAATGTTTATCTTATAATTAATATAATATAATATAATGTATTAATACAAATGGTTTATACATATATTTTTCTAAATGAATAATTCCATATATGCATGTTTCTCATTCAAATTTTATATGTGTGTGCGCTAGAGCGTATAATGAATTCGCGGTTACTACCAACCGTGGCAGTATTCTAATTTTAATAAGGTGAATTTACGTTGTAATTTATAAATGGGCATATGTATAGGCGTTGTGATATATTTACTAATTGATTATATAACCATTTATTTTTTATTATAAATGTTGTAATGAAAAACTAAATTAAACTATTAAATTAATTCATTCTTTATTAATAGTTGTAAAGTAATTTTTATAATATAAATAAATGTTAGTAAATTATTCTATATAAAACTAAATATACTATGTATATAATATAATATATAGCATATATAGCATATATAGCATATATAGCATATTTATATAATAATTTTATATATACGTAATTATTAAAATAAATTTGTAGATTTAATTCCATTCAATTAAATTGAATATATAAATATTAACTTGGTTATATAATCAATTAGTGTGTCTGCATTGAGAACATGCAATCACGCGTCAATCATTATCATAAAAACATAAACACACCTCCTACAACGTACGCAAATTACGAGTACTGCCAACGTTGGTAAGCACCATACGCGCGACACACGCCTTGCGCGCGAACCCAAGCATGAACTTTGATATTTATAGTTATTTAATATAATATTTAATATAATTAATATAATTATATATAATATTTAATATAATTAATATAATTATATATAATAACCATCGTATCCAATATCGCCTCCACATTGTGTTTGTAGTTGTGTTCGCATATCCCTATTCCTATACTCTTTTAACATAACATTCCATAAAATTTCATTATTTTTATAGTGTTGTATTACACTAAGTTGAATTAAATATTTTTCGTTTTTATCAATAGTTTTATAGTCATTATATGTAGACATAGTACAATTAAATAAATAAATATATAAAATATCAAATAAATAGTTTTTAAATTTATATTTATTTATTTTTAAATTCTATATCCCACAATGCAATTCTTTATTATTTTGTCTTATTATTATTGATATAAAATACCTCAGTACATTTTTAGCTCCGGTAAAAACTCAACATGTTGAGATTTTATCGGAGCTAAAATAATTCTTCAACATCACATAAACCGGAGCTATTTTATCTATTTTTCGGAGCTATTTACCGGAGCTAACTACTTTTCGGAGCTAATTATCGGATCGGAGGTAAAAACGGAGTTGATGTGAACGGCCTATTAGGTGGCAACCTTAATCATTTCAATTAGATATGCTAAAATGAAAAACTGATTCGGCAGTCCTCTTGCATATCATAAGATGTATCTATATTGAACAAATTATCGTATTAGATCTAATATTTATAAAGTTATACAACATTATCTAAAAGTGGCCACATTACCCATCTTTCCCCTATACAACTTAAAATAATATATATATATATATATATATATATATATATATATATTAGTATAATGAATATGAAATATTTAATAAATATTTACCTTCTCATATGCGCATATGGATCCGTGTTAAATATTATTATTAATTAAATTTAAAATTAATATTTTCGAATTTTCAAATATTGCATGTTACAAAATATGTATAATTTTACATTGGAAATGGATCTAATGATTTATTATATTTATCGAATATGATTATATATTTTAAGAAAAATGGTTCTAATTATAAAATAATGCTATATTCTTAAAACAAACACTATAAATTAAATATTTATTGTATTCAAAAATGTACATAACTTTTCATTTATAATAGTCATATATTTTTAAAATTTACATATAAAAAAATACAAACTTAAAATAGGATTAAAAATGCTAGTCTTTCTGTATAGGTAGAGCTAGTAACATTCATTTTAAAAAATTTCACTAATTCATCAAAGTGACATATCTTTTGCTTCGCAAAATCTTTGGACATATCTAGACATATAGGACATATACATATACATATACATATAGACATATACCTAACATAAAACTCAAATCCATATCTCCCAATAAACCGCTTTTATTTGGAGTGCCACAAGGTACTGTAGGTCCCTTGCTGTATTCCTTATATATCACTCCAATATCTAGAATATTTCTAAATTACCCTGAAATCATATATCATTTATATGCTGATGATATTATTATTATGTCACCAATAAATAATTCCCGTTTAAATAATTGTATCATTGATTTACGCAATTGGATGACAACTAATTAATTATTTCTTAACTCAAATAAAACTCAAATAAAACAACACTGTTAAACATTTCTAATAAATTATCTCACTTTCCCACAATATATTTAGATGACACTATAATATCTCCACAATACTCAACAAAATATTTAGGAGTAACTCTAACAAATGACTTTAAATGACAAATAACTATGACTGCACATATTAATTCAGTAGCTAAGTCAACGACTACTCACCTTATTCAACTATGCAAAATACGAAAATCTCTACCATCTAAAACAGTCTACCTATCAGCGAATGCTTTACTTTTTTCCAGACTTGACCTACTGCTCTACTTTACTCGCTAACTCAAATAAATTACAACTATTACAACTAGACCGAATTATAAAATCTACTACTCGACTTATTTTTAATAAAATGAAATTTGATAGATGCTCTATTTCATCGTTAATGTCTTCTCTAAACATTTTAACAATTGAATTATGAATTAAGACACTATAGTGTATATAAAGTATACTTACTAAATTAATACATACTGTTCTCTACAAAAATACTCCAACATACTTAACTTACTTACTACATCTAAACAAATTTATACGACCACTAAGAAACTCGAACTCTAAGTTACTTACACTACCTACCATCAACAGAAAACAACACGGCGGAAGCCTTCCGCCGGAAGGGCGTTTCTGTATATGGCTGCATCTACGTGGAATAATCTTCCAGACGATATACGGAAATCAACCATATATTGAAGAAGCGATATACTTACAAATTACATTACGTAATATGTTTATTTAACTTATATTATAATTCATAACACATTTTATTTTCGTTTTTATTTTATTATATTTTATTCTTTTTATCGAGAGAATATGCTGTATATATCCTTTTTATTGTTATGCTATTAACGTATACGTACTATTTATTATTATTATTATTATTATTATTATATATAAGTAACATACTATAGTTTACTTAAAACACATTCGAGAATAGCGTTCGCTATTATATATATATATAATAATAATAATAATAATAATAATATTTATTAGAAGAAAGTTGTATATATATATATATATATCATGTGAATTATTAAATTCATTATATTATTGTTTCCTCTAAAAGGCTTCAGATGAAGATAATTATCTTTTCTATGCTGTCGCCTGCATCACCATCACCGGAACGTATTTTTTTGTTGAATTACTTTACTTTTTTTCATTTCGTTTTCTTCTTATGTTTTATAAGATATTTTATTATCATTTAAAAACATAAACATCAAAATAATAATAATAATAATAATAATAATAATAATAATAATAATAATAATAATAATAATAATAATAATAATAATAATAATAATAATAATAATAATAATAATAATAATAATAATAATTTTTTTATATAATTTATTTTTTTTAATTTTTTTTTAATTTTTAATTTTTTTTTTGTATCTCAATGAGTTGATTTTTTATTTTTTTTTTATATGAATTTTTGTTTTTTATAATTTGGATATCTCCATTTAGATTATTCCATAACTTAGGTCCCATGGTTAGGATACTATTTATTAGTTGACTTTTTTTTGTATAAGGTATTTTGTAGATAGGTGATTTCCTTAATTTATTTTTATTTTTATTTTCGTGTTTTTTATGTATGTTATAAATATTTTGTGGTAGATTATTATTGTGATGGTCATGCATGTATATTAGCGTGTTATATTTTATTAAACTATTGAGTTTTAATATATTATTCCTTTCAAATAGCAAATTTGTATGTTCTCTGAAATATTTGGTTTTGTTTATTATTCTTATGATTTTTTTTTGTGTGAGAATTAAATTTGTAAGATTACTTTTATAAATATTACCCCATATTATATTTCCATACATTATGTGTGGCAGGAATAGGCTGTTATATATGATAATCATTGGTTTTGTCTTAATGTATTTTGATAATCTGCTTATTGAGTAAAGTATTTTCGATAATTTATTATTAAGATTAAATATATGATTTTTAAAGTTTATATCTTTGTCAATTATTATTCCTAGATATTTATATTCTATTTCATTTTGTATTGATATGTTATTTATTTTTAGATGTATGTTACTGTATTTTCTCGAGTTAAAATTGACTATTTTAGTTTTATTGATATTTATTTTAAGTTTATTAAATGTATACCATTTTTCTATTTTTGTAATCATATTATCTATGGTATATTTTAATTTTTCATTGTTTTCACTTGTAAATGTTATTGCTGTATCATCAGCATATACTATAAGTTTTACTTGTTGGTTATTATTGAATAGTAATGATAGGTCATTTGTGTATATTATAAATAGGAGAGGACCAAGTATTGATCCTTGTGGTACCCCAATATTATTACATAATATTTGTGATTTTTTATCATTTATCAAAACAACTTGTTTTCGATTACTTAGGTAGCTTTTGATAAGTTGTAGCGAATTGCTTCTTATTCCATATTTATATAATTTATCTATTAATATGTTGTGATCTAGCGTGTCAAATGCTTTGCTTAGATCAAGGAATAGAGTATTTATTGATTTATTTTGTTCTTTGTTTATTAATATATGGTTATATAAATCTAAAATAGCATGTGTTGTGTTATGCTTTTTAGTATATCCGTATTGTGTATTAGATATAATTAGGTTTTTTTGAAAAAATGAAGTAAATCTCTGATGTATTATTTTTTCAAATATTTTTGAAATTTGACATAGTATTGATATGGGCCTGTAGTTGCATGGTTCGTATTGGTTTTTATTTTTATATATGGGTTTTATTATGGAATTTTTCATTTTTTGTGGAAATATACCTTCACTAATACATAAATTAAAAATATGTGTTAGTGGTGATGAAATATAATCTATTGATATTTTTACAATTTTCATGTTAATTAGGTTTATATCTAATGAGGTTTTTAATTTACTATTTTTTATTATTGAAGTTATTTCTTGTTTATTGGTTGGTTCTATGAATATAGAATTATTTATATTTGGTATTTCTACAGGATTTATTATATTTTGATTTTTAAATTGATCATTTATAATTTGTGCATTATTAATAAATTGTTCATTAAATATATTTGCTATTTTACTTGAGTCAAATGTGTTTTTATTATTTTTATCTTTAATGTATGTAATATTGTGTTTATTTACATTTGTATTAATGATATTATTTACTGTTTTCCAATGTTCTTTCGATGTTATGTTATCGTTTATTTGTTTGTTAATGTATTTTTGTTTTGCTTGTTTTATTGTGTTTTGTAAATTATTTCTATAAGATTTATAAACGTATAAATCTAATTCTGATTTACTTTGTAGATATGAGTTAAATAGTTTTTGTTTTTTATTTATTTTTCTTTTTATGTTATTTGTTATCCAGTTTTTAGAGAATATTTGTGATGATACTTTTGAAGTGATTATGGGAAAGTGTTTGTTTATTATATTTATATATTGAGTGTAGAAAATATTATAGGCATCTTCTGCATTATTGTTATTATATACAGTGTCCCATTTTATTTGTAATAGATTTTTAATAAATGTTACAATATTATTGTTTTTAATTTTTCTTGTTGTTATTAATGTTTTATTTTTCAGTAATCTGTTATTTAAGTTAAAGTTTGCATATATTGGAAGATGGTCTGTTATTTGTTCTTGTATTATACCACTTTTTCCTATGAAATTTCTATCTATATTAGTGTAGATTTGGTCAATTATTAAGTTTGTATTTGTATTGTATATTGGTCTTGTATTAGAATGTATAAGTGGTGTTAGTCCTAATTGGTGCATTAGTTGGTTTATTTTTGAATTTATATTATTCGTCGTGTCTATATTGAAATCCCCCATTATTATAAGTTTTTTGTTGATGAATTTATGAAATTTATCATAAAATATTGTATTAAACTCTTCTATTTTGTTAAATGGACTATTATAGATACATGATACTGTTATATTTTTATTATCACTTTCTTGTATTATTTCTATTGTTACTATTTCTAGATAATCTATTATATTAAATGTTAGTTCATTTACTATGTTATATGTTAGGTTGTTAGTTACGTATATGCATACTCCCCCTCCTCGTCTCTTATCTTGACAATGTCTATTATTTATTACCTGTTTATAATTAGGTATATTTAAGTTATTATTATTTATGTTATTTAGCCAGGTTTCTGAAAGGCAAATTATTTCTGGTTTTTTTGTTAATAAATTTAAAAAATCTGTCAAGTATTCAAAGTTGTGATTAAGACTTCGTATATTTAGATGTATAAATGTTAGATTATGTTCGTCTATTTTTTTGTTTATTTTATTAAAATTGTTTGTTGTTATATATTCATTTTTTTCTTTTGAGTTATTCATTTTTATTTTGTAATTCTATTATTTTGAATGTATTATGTATTGAACATCTTACCACAAATTTGTGTCCATTGATTGTTTTACCTTTAGCTTCTATGGAGAGCTTTTGTATTTCTATTAATTGTTCTTTTGTATATTCTTGTGATATACTAATCTTACTATACTGCGTATTTTTTAATTTATGTGCTGAATTTATAATGTCTTGTTTTTCGTTTTCTGTATTAAATGTTATTTTTATTGGTCTTATTTTATTAGCTTTATCATCATATTTTCCTATTCTATGGTATTTAGTTATTTTATAATCACATTCAGTATTTTTCAGTATATCATGTATTTTATTTAATTCATTACTTGTTCTTGTTTCGAAATTGTCATCATTTTCCATTTTAACATTATACAGTATTATGGATTTATTTTTTTCAACGTTAACATTATTTTCATTTATTGTCTTTCTTATAGTATTGGTCATATTAGTTTGGATTGCTGAGTTTATATTTAGTTTTGTAATTTCTGCGAAAGATTGTAAATCTGACTTATGTGTTGTATTTGTTAATTTGTTAATTATTGTGTTTTGATTTTCAATTATTATTGCTTGATTATCTATTATTATTTTTTGATTAGATAACATTTCTTTTAAATCATTTAAATTTAAGTAATTGTCATCATTTTTTTTTTCAATTATTATTGCTTGATTGTCAATTATAATTTTTTGATTAGATAATATTTCATTAAAATCCTTTAAATTTAAGTTAATGTTGTCATTTTTTTTTTTATTTGCCATTTTTTATAAGTAATATATTTTCGAAATATTTAAAATATTTGTATATGTTATATGCTATATGCTATTATATATAATGTATCTTATTTATTATACATAGAATAATAAAAGGATAAAATGATATATATATATATATATATATATATATATATATATTTATATATATATATATATACAAATAAATATATTAAAAATATTAAAAAAGTATATTTATATATATATATATATATACTTTATTGTTTATTTATATTGGATATAAGCACAAATATACATGGCAATGCATACATATATAATGTATATAGTTTAATGTAATAATTAATTATTATAATTAAATCTAATTAATTATGCAATTATAGATATAATGAAATGTATATAAACTAATACAAAATAAAATGTATATAGTGTATATGAATGTATATAATGTATATGAATGTATATAATGTATATGAATGTTTATAATGTATATGAATGTATATAATGTATATGTATGTATATGAATGTATATGAATAGTGTAAGACGTGTAATAATAGTGAAATTATAATATGAATATAGAGATTATAATATGAATATAGAGATTATAAATAAAAATAATAGAATAGAGAAAAATGTAAACAACAATATAATAGAAATGATATGCTCCAATGATTTTAATAATATTTTAAATATGAATGATATAAAGTTGAATAAATGACAAAGTAGTGCGTGAAAAAAATAATTAATAAGTAAACAATGTGTGTTATATGTTTATAAATGTGATGATTATAAAATATTCATGGAAAACTTATCTGGATATCGGATTAAGCAGGCTAAATTAATTTGGAATTAAATTGATGTTTGACAGAATAATAGTAAACAGGAAGTGAAAATATCGATATGAATATATATATATATATATTTGTGTATAATAAACCATTATCATCATCATCATCATCATAGATTAACTGATTATTTATTAGTATGATATTTAATTCTCAAAATATATATATTCCACACATATACAGACATAGGACCTATATGTCATAGGTGGACTAATTTTTTTTTTTATTACATAGCATACTCTTATTTGAATAATTATATTAATGTAGATAAAAAAATACTTTTATATTCTCATGATTCTTATAAGATTTATAAAATTACATATTTTACTTCTATATTATATAAATTTTACTTTTATTTTTTTTCTCCTCATAATTGTTAATTGGGAATATGTTTCAGATAAACGACTAGATAAGCATTGAGCTTCTTCGATTACCTTGGTCATGCCTAAATTCTGATATTATTATTATTATTATTATATATATATATAT
Organism: Osedax fenrisi; assembly: GCA_964019155.1. Lineage (NCBI taxonomy): Eukaryota > Metazoa > Annelida > Polychaeta > Sabellida > Siboglinidae > Osedax > Osedax fenrisi. The sequence continues at coordinate 93,987,885 of OZ025239.1, forward strand.
ATATATATATTTATTTAAATGGAAATTAATAAAAATATAGTTAAATAGAAATTAATATTTAATACAAATTTATCTTAAATAGCATGTACTACATATAATTATAATAATATGTAGGATATATATATATATATATATATATATATTTATATATATATATACTTATAATTGTATTCACTATATATTGCACATATAGCATAACATACATCATATAGAAATCTTATTCTAGTATATAAAATGACTTTTTTTTTCTTCTAAATTTTACTTTACATATGTATTATATAATTAAATATATAATGTATAATTTAATAAATATATTAGTTAAATAATTAGTTTTTTAGATATTTTCTATTATATTTGTTTTAAAAAGCGATTAAATATAGCTTTATTACGAATACATTTTATAACAAAACTTAATTAAAATATTAATATTGAGAAATAAGTTGATTTTTTTTATATCATATATATAAATATATATATATATATATATATATATATATATATATATATATATATACATATTATATGTATGTATGTATGTATGTATGTAACATATATATATATATATATATATATATATATATATATATATATATATATACAGTGAAACATTGAACTACGTCCATTATGTGAGACGTATACGGACATATATGTCCGATATGATGTCGTGCGTTAATCAGTATATTCGTTAATCAGTATATGCGTTAATTAGTATATTCATATATATATATATATATATATATATATATATATACCGTATACAGTAACTTATCAATACATTATTGAAAAATATACATTACTGATATACGAAAACGAAATTAATTACAATTGCATAATTGTTTACTAGATCGTATCGTACAATGCATATATATATATCAACGTATCAACTTTGTTAATATGATTATATTAAATTAACTGTATGAAGATTAGATTAAATTAACCTATAATATATATATATATATATATACACATATATATATATATATATATATATATATATATATATCGACATATCCACTTTGTTAATATCATATTAACAAAGTGGATAATAATAATAATAATAATAAAGTTTATTTAAACACTTGAATAATTGTAGAAACAATTCTCTAAAGTGTAATCAAATAATGATAACATTAAATTAACAACAAATTATAATAAAATATGTTTTTTCAGTCTTTTGCGGAATATTGTGATAGATGGAGCACTTCGTATCGACAGAGGTAGCTTGTTCCATACCGAGGCAGTAGAAATCTTATGGGACCTCTTCGTGATTTGTAATCGACATCTAGCCTCTTCAAGTTGCATGGGATAGCGACTCGAGTATCCAGTTATTTTCTCTGGTAATGGCGCTGATAAATAGGAAGGTAATCCAGAAATAATTACATTTTTAATTAAACATAAAAATCTATAATTAATCCTGGAAGATACCCCTAGCCATTTTAATTTATGTAAATAATAAATAGTCGAAAATCTACTAGAATATGGGATATTAAAAATAATTGTTATACATCTACGAATAACTCGTTTAATTTTATTTAATATATATATTGGAGCGCCAATTAAGATAATATTTCCATAATCTAATCTCGATAGAACCAAACTTTCAATAAGTCGTATAGTTGATTTTATTGATAAATATTTACGAATGATATTTATATTATGTGAATGATAATTAGCTTATTTATATATATATATATATATATATATATATATATGATACATGATCTGACTGCGATAAATTACATGAAACAATTATTCCAAGGAATTTAATTTTAGATGAAGGTAGGATAGTATAATTAAAAGATTATCAAATATAATATCTGGAAAAACAAAATTAGAAAGAGAAATATTTAAGAGCATAGAAAACTATGTTTTACTGTTATTTATAAGTAAATTATTGTTTAAGAGCCATTTACGAATATTATTTGCACATAACATTAATTTATCATGATGACAATATTCAGCGTAAATTTGAATGCCATCCGCATATATATGATATTTCACATTTGGTGTTTGTTCTATTATATATTTCAAAGGAGAAATATAAATTGTAAAAAGTAAAGGACCTAATGTGGATCACTGTGGAACCCCGTATAATGAAATATTCTCACATGAAATACAATCATGAATCTTAACAGAATAGGTTCTATCTTTGATAAGTTGTATTAATATTTGTAAAGCTTCTCCACTAATGCCAATTTGTGATAGCCTATTGATAAGTATATCATGAGAGATACTATCAAAAGCAGATGAAAGGTCAAGTTGTAATAATTGAATACGGCTATGTTTATTTAAAGCGAAATAAATATCATTCAATGTAGATAGTAAAGCAGTTTCAGTATTATGACCCTTCTTGTATGCACTTTGATATACATCAACAAGATTATTGTCATTAATATAATTAATGAGTTGCTTAGGTTACCTAGATATATTTTTTTCAAACAGTTTACCTATAATAGGAAGCATGGATATAGGTCTAAAATTACCAACATCATTAGAATCTAAACATGGTTTTTCTATGATGGGACATATCAAAGATGATTTTAAGAATTTCGGAATTTCACAGTTATTTAATAAATCAATTATAATTTTAGAGAAGATAGGAGTAATAGTATTAGCTAATTTTTTAAGAACAGAAAGTGGAATAGGATCAAAAAAGGACGATGAAGTAGATGTAATTATATAATTATATATATCAACAATTGAAGGAGTGAGAAATGTATCAAATGAAGTAGAGACTATATATAGTATAATATCAGTTCCTATAAGAACTGATATTAAAGGGATATCCTCTTGTATATATAATATCCTCATTTGAAACAATATTATTTATTTTATTACAAATATTAATAACTTTAGAATCAAAATGCTCAAAAAATAAAGAACATAACTTTTCATTAGAAAAAGGAGGATAATTTAAATGTGATTCATTGCCTATGAGTTTTCTAGTAATATAGTAAAATTTCTTTGAATTATTACCATAAGAGAATATATTATTTTTATAATAATTTCTTTTATCTAATGAAAGTTTCATTCTATATGCATTCCTTGCTATAGCTAATTGTTTGTAATTAGTGATAGAAGGATTTTTTAAATAAATTCTTTCAAATTTTCTAGTTGACCTTTTTGCTTCTGATGTAGAACTATTAAACCATGGTTTATTACTTCTAACTTTAAAATAATTTATCATAGTTGGAGCAAAGATGTCAAGGTTTAATTTTAAACACGTATTTAATGAATTAATATTAGGTATTATATTCTCAAAATTTGTTTTAATATTATCTGAAAATAATTCAAAATAGATAGATTTAATATCCCTATATACAGTTCTTGTTTTAACAGTATGTTTGGAAGGAATGTCTATTTCAACTGAAATAACATTATGATCCGTTAATTAAGGTAAACATATAGGAGGTTTAGATAACATATTATATATTGGAGTAACTACTAGGTCAAGTATATGACCAATATAGTGTGTTGGGAATGTTATGTGTTGAATAAGTGAAAAAGAATCAATCAAATTAATGAATAAACTATGTAGATGAATATCAGTATCATAATGGAAATTCAAATCACCAATAAGGATATAATCATTACTCTTAGTACTTGTAATTATATCATAAAATTCATTTGGAAATATATGTATATCATCTATAGAAAATCTAGGTGGTCGATAAATTAAAAATAACGAGAACTTAATAGAATTATGTAAATAAAAGTCAATAGATAAACCTTCGCTATAATCTAAATTAATCCTCTTACAATTATAATATTTATAAGAAGTTTTAAATAAAATACCAACACCACCACCAATACCACAACCAATACTACCACCCATATTATCAAAACATCTAGGTCCTAGATTCTAGGATTGCGAAGAAAAGAATATTTATCTCCCGTTATATCACTGATTACAGCAGAATCTAATTCATTTAACCAAGTTTCAGTGAAACATATTATATCAGGAAATTGATTATCAATTAAAAAATAATTAATCAAAGTGATATTAGCTCTTATTGATCTAATATTCATTAAAATAATACGAACTTTATTCGTATCAGATAACATACAAAGTCACTTTTTATTTGATTCAGTCTCAGATTTTTATTTGGAAAAAGCTGCAAAAGATATCTTCCATGCGGATATTTCCTCTTGCGTAGGGTTATATTTATCAGATTTCCAGTCAATCTTATCATTGATAATTCTTCTTAACTCATAACAATTAGTTATTTTATTAAACACCGATTTGAGGGACTTAATGGAACCTGATTTAATAGCATGATAATAAAGCAAGCCCAATTTCTTGGGATGATCCTCCTGGACAGTGACCGATATATGTAGTCGTGTAGTACAATTTGATGATATGCGAAGATGTGTATATCTCAGTATACAAGCGTGTAATGTAGACGAATGCGAAATAGTGAGTTTAACAGTTAAACAATAGAAGTTGAGAATCAATAGAAACACGTCCGTTCGCTACGAGAGACAGAAACAGAATTGATGGATATGTTGATATATATAGATATATATATTAAATATGATTATATTAAATTAACCTGTAATATATATATATATATATATATATATATATATATATATATATATATATATATATTCTGTTTCTATCTCTCATACTGAACAGACGTGTTTTGAAACAATCACATTCTATTGTTTTACAATCGGCAATTCGAATAGCTAGCGTGTATATCTACTTCTATCAATTATATCTCGTATACTATTCTCGGCCACTGTCCAGGAGGAATATCCCGTGCCTGGCTTGCTATGGTTGTCGGTTACCCGTCCCTAAACCGTCGTGGCATTAAGTTTAGTAATATCGTATACTTGACTATACATATTGCATCATCAATACTTCATAACTACAATTATAAAATAATTCAGTAAATAAATAACACAGTATCATTTATATTATACATCTATTGTGTATATATAAATATAGATTCTATCTATATAATTTATATCATACATCTATATTTAGTACTTCCCAGTATCGTTGTCAACACAAACGTCCACTGAATTGAAAACATCGATTTGAATTCAATGTAATGTGATCGCCGCATGCATAATCAATTCACTGATCACCGTCCTATTGTCTGCATTACTACACTGTAATACATCACACTAGTTTAAATATCGTACATCAATTGATTTAATATCAATCATTTAGTAGTTACTATGGATTGTATTAAATGCCCTAGCACATTATCCATTAATGATTTGATGCAATGCATCTTATGTAATAAGTATATCCATGACAAATGTTTATTTAATATGTTATCAACTGAATGCAGAGCACAAAATATGCCTAAATATTTTAAAGCTAGTCTCTCACTCCCGAACATATCGTTCACATGTGATAATTGTATTAATACTAAACTCACTAGTATCGAATCTAAGTCAATTGATAATATATACTCATTGATTAAAAGTCAGATAGACTCTTTGAAAGATCAATTAACTACGCTCTCAAACCAATGTACAAATTTGGTCAGGGATAAGCAACCCGGTGATTCCTTACTTCTTAACTCAATATATAATGCTATTACTAACTTACCTGATACCATCAACTCTACTACCTCTAAATCTTTTGCAGATATTGTCAACTCTGTGACATCTTCACCATTAAATCCTACTACATCATCATCTCATTCATCCAGCACATCAAATATAAATCCATCCATAGTTATCGAACACATTTCAACCACTGATCGAAATATCTCGTATATAAAATCTCTATCTCTAGCTCTAAGTCTATACTCAAATTGCATTACAAGTTACTCTTTCAGGTCGCATTATGTAAATCTTAGCCTATCTTCACCGTATATATCTGATAGTCTTCTTAATTCTCGTTCCACTCTTATTAACTCTTCCTTCAAAAAATCTGTATATCCGCCCTTATTTAGAACGCGCCACATTAAAAACCGGTAGAATTTATTTTCATGCACACAAGTTCTCTCTAACCGAGTTGAAATGTGTCTTTAATAAATCAACAAATAGTTACGAACTTCGTCCACTTAAACACCGTGAAAATTCATCTAGTATGTATATTGATTGGAAATGTGACCCGTATATACCAAATGATATAGAATATTCAATATGGAGTAAATCAATGGATTCCTATAACGAGGAAAAAAACTGACTAGAAACAGACTTTACTAACCATACATACTTACTTATTCCTCATATCCGTGCTGCACTTGTCAACTCACGCTCTATACGTAACAAGATTCCTATGATTATAGAATTTCTTAATGACTTTAACATTGATATATTAATAATCACAGAGACTTGGCTATCCCATAAAGATTGCCCATTACTGTCTTCCCTAAATATAGATCCATACTCTTTCTCTCATTTACCACGATCATTAGGAACGCGAGGAGGTGGACTTGGCATTTTATACAAGTCATATCTACATATTTCACAAATAATTGACCACAGGCACGTTTATTGTGAAGCTTTTTCTTGCTCGGTAAGCTCACCCCGCTCACGCACCTTTAATATTTCTGTCTTTTATCGTTCACCTAGCTATCCAATACCCCCATTTCTCGATGAATTTGATAATTTCATCACTCATCCCTATAATTCAAATATTACTTTAGGAGACTTTAATATCCCTACTAACTTACTTTCTCAATATTCTACTAGACTTACAAATATACTCAACTCTTCAAATTACTCGCAGCTTGTCAACTTTCCCACCCATGAATTAGGAAACACACTTGATCTCATTATGCATCCTATTGATTCATATTTAGTTCATTCGATAAGAGCTGGACCTCTTTTCTCTGATCATTTCTCCCTACTATTTCAAATATCAGTTAATAAGCCTAAACGTCCTACAATTTCTCGCTCTACTCGCCATATAAATCATATATCAATATCTCAGTTCTTAACTGACTTAAATATGTTGCCTACACATGATGCTCAATCTCTTCATAATTCACTAATCCTCACACTTGACATCCGTGCTCCTGTATTTAATAAAACTACTATATTACGCCCTAATACATCATGGTATACTATTGACCTTTATCGTCAAAAACGATGTCTACGAATGCTTGAATCTAAATGGAAAAAAGAAAAATCTTCATCATAACTAACCACATATAAACATTTGAAAAATAAACATCGTATCGATCTCATTAACGCTAACGCTATGTTTACGCATGACAAGTTTATTTCTATGCAACATGATAGCAAGTCACTTTTTAAGTTAGAAAATAGCATACTTGGTAGAAAAAATCGCCATATCCTGACTTTACTAATGATGAATTACCTAATTTATGTGATTCGTTTTTCAATGATAAAATCACCAATATTATTTCTTCATTACCCAAACCTATATCTATAGCTCTATCGTTCTCTACAACTAATACACTAACTTCCTTTTTTCTACCTTCTAATGATCAACTAATTTGTTTACTTAAAAATTCTCGCAGCTCTTCTTCTCTTGATCCAATTCCTTTAAAATTACTAAATGATATAGCTCCTTATATAATATAAAATATAGCTCATATCATCCATGAATCACTTATTTCTGGTACTGTCCCCCTCATTTTCAAACATTCTCTTATCACTCCTATCATTAAAAAACCTTCTCTTGACCCCTCATCATTTAATAATTATAGACCTATTTCCAATCTTTCAATACTTTCTAAAACCTTAAAAAGATTCGTTTCAAAACAACTATCTTCTTTCCTGACTACTAATAATATACTTTGTACTTTCCAAAGTTCTTATGTACCGAACAAATCTACTGAAACAGCAATAACCAGGGTAACAACAAATATCTTATGTGACCTTAATAATACATATGGAACAATTCTTGTTCTACTTGATCTTAGCGCAGCATTTGATACAATTGACCATAGTCTTCTCATATCACGATTGGCTAATATTGGTATCGCCGGTAATGCACTTAAATGGTTTACGTCATACATTTCTTATCGTACTTCTTCTATTCTTATCAATGGGCACATATCATCTCCTAGAAATATTTCTTACGGAGTCCCCCAAGGCTCTGTATTAGGACCGATTATTTTTAATATTTATCTACTTCCTATTTTTGATATAATTTCTAAATTTCCCCTTATATCAGTCCACTCATACGCTGATGATATACAACTTAACGTAAAATGCACTTCTGATATCAATTTTGCTCCCAATCTTATGTCTAATTGTATTAAATCTATACATACTTGGCTTTCAAATAACTCTCTATCACTGAATCCCAATAAAACATAAACTATATTTCTTCACCTCCCTTCTCCCAGACTCCCATTAACAGTCCCACCATTTATCATGGTTAACAATCATAATATCTTATATTCTGATAATGTTAAATATCTTGGTGTTTATTTCGACAGTTCTTTATCTTTTCATCGCCAAATCTCAAATCTTCTTCGCTCTATAAACTTTCATCTTCACTCTTTCCGTCTAATCCGTAACTCCATCTCCCTAAGTGTTTCTATGACTCTCGCCTCATCTTTCATATTACCGCTTTTCGATTACTGCAATATTCTCCTTTTCTCCTTACCTGGCTATCAAATTAAAAATTACAAATACTACAGAATGCGTTAGTACGATCAATTTTTAAAATTGATCGCTTTTCCCAAATACATATTTCCCCATATTTACATAGATTGCATTGGCTACCAATAAAATTTAGAATAATATTTAAAGTTCTCCTATTAACTCATAACTCTCTTCACCACAACCGACCTGAATATCTATCTTCCTTAATCTCTATTCATACTCACACTATCTCTCTCCGTTCAACTACTTCTTACCTTCTACATCTACCCTCTAAGCTTAATCTACATACCACTAATATTCGTGCATGGCACATATCGGCCCCTTATCTATGGAATAAACTACCACATAAACTACGCTTCACTCAATACACCAACTTATTTAAATCTCTATTAAAAACATATCTATTTACTATTGCATTTCCCTGGTAATTTTGTTATCACTATTTATCAATATCTACAATTGTATTTACAATGTATATTAATGTTGAGTACTTTCTGATTTCTATTTATATTATTATTAGTTTATTATTTTCGTTTATGTTCCGTTATATTGTTTTTTGTTTTTACTTTAGACGCTTGATTGCTATGGCACAAAGAGTCTTTAAAATAAATTGAATTGAATTGAATATAAACTGTTATAACAGAATACTATAGTAATAATATAGGGGAAAGGTGGATAGTAGTGACAGTTTTGAATATATTGCAATAACTCTTAAACTATTGATCCTCTATATAACGTTTTTTTATATTGTATATAAATTAATATTATCTAAATAATTGCTATTAACATTTTTTAATATAATCATTAAGTGTTAATTAACACTTGAGATAACGAGGGTGTCATTACTATACTACAATTCGGGTAGTAATGACACCCCGAGGGTAGTCGTGACATGTTGATCATAATTGATCGTAGAAATATTTCCAATAATCATAAATTAATATGAATTATATTTTCTTGTAGATATTAAATTCATCTTTAGTATAAGACTTTAATTTTCTATTTTCCATTAAATATCAAGGAATTAAAAATAAAAATACTTTTATTAAAACTTATTACGTAATTTTTTAAGAATATATTCACAAAATCGATTAATTGATTTAATTTATTTATATTGAAAATTAAGGAAATAAAAAATACTTATGTCAATAAAGCTTGTGAATACCCATAACTTTCGTATATAAATAAATTTAATTGGACTTGTAGTTTTTGAGATACGCGGGGTGTCATTACTATCCACCTGTCACTACTATCCACCTTTCCCCTAGTACTATAATAGTATTAATAACCTTATTAATTATAATCTAAATATATAACGTATAAATATTAATATAAATATTTAGTATTACAACAAAGTTATAGCAGGTATAATAACTCAATTAATTATTAATACAACAAAGTTATAGCAGGTATAATAACTCAATTAATTATTAATATAATAATTAATAATTATATTTATTAGATATATATCTATATCATAGGTATGTTGTTATTATTTATTAAAACATCGTTATTATATATAAGATGATTTTTCTTATAAAATTAAATAAATTAATAAGTAAAAATAACACATATATAAATATATATATATTTATATAATATAATGTGCTTTGTATGTATACATATATTATCTATCATATTATTACTAAGTAATTGTAATATACTTACTTTTTAAATTGCCTATCAAGCTACTTCTAGGAACTTTGTACAATATTGAGGCTTGTCTATTTGACATTCCATTCTGTACAGCAGATAGCGCATTTGTCATTGCTTCTTGTGGGTATTGTCATCGTTTAATATTTAATAATAATTTATTATAGAGTAGGTATACCTATATATATATTAATAAATTTATATATTATTATAATAATGACAAATTCAAAATATTTATTCAGAATAAATATTAATATCGTGTGTTAACTAAAAGTAACGCGTATTCAATTCTGATTGGATAGTGGATATTAAATAATATATGGTATATCTAAATATAGATATATTTAGGGTGTCGATATTATGTGCCAGGGTGTCGATATTCGAGTCAGTGCCTATAATATCGACACCCCTGTTATCTCAGAGTTAAATATATTAAATTAAATTTTAAAATAGCTATTATATGTATATACCTAATGTATACATAGGGGAAAGTAACCCAATACGGACACTTTAACAATAAATGGTCTTAACTTTTTACTTTTTAAATGGTCTTGACTCATTATTTTTATTCAAAAATTACAATATATTAATATTATATGATTATAGATATTATTGTAATTTTAAAATGTTATTTAATCTTTTAATTCCATAGATAACGGGGTGTCCGTATTGGGTATACCCATGTCCGAATACGGACACCCTGTGTTATAATACGGACACCCTATATAACACTAGATAAACTAAATAGTATTGATGAATCTATCAGACAAATTACAATTACGTTATTTATAATTAATTTTATGAAAAATATATTTTAATTTAATTAGTTAATATTTTATTTATTTTGATTATTTTTTAATTAATAATACAATTTAAGTATATAAATAATATTTTTTTTAGAATTAGCTTTATTGGTAGTATTAATATTATAACGCACGCGATTTTTATGAAAATCAGAATAGTTCATATGCTGCACATTGATTGGTTACAGGGTGCCGTATTAAGACATTTAGAGTGTCCGTATTAGGAACTTATATGACCTCTAGATATATGCTTATAACTTAATGAATATTTGATAACAAATATAGAAATTAAAAATACAATTTTTAGAATGCTTTATTTTTTAATAATATAGTATTATATTATATATCGATAAATTAGTATATTCATGAGAAGGTTTTAAGTTGAAATTTTTTTTCATAAATTTAAAAACGTAATAAAAAAATCAGTTTATTGGATATATCAGCAATATTTTGAATAATTAAAAAATAAAAAATACTTTTTTAGGCTATTTTTATAATTATGAATGTTTTATTCATTAAACATTTTTTTGTATGATTTATGGTTTCTGAGATACCGAGAGTGTCCGTATTCGGGCACTGTACGTATTCGGTTACTTTCCCCTATACATACAATTTTGAAACATTTAATTGAGAAATAATAAAGTTATGGTGATTTATTGTTAGGGTGTCGGTATTCGAGTACTCTCCCCTATGAGCAGTATTAAGTTTTCATATAATTAATATATTATTTACAATGATTTAAAAAAAAGTTATTTTTCAAATATTTAAAAAGTAAAAACAGAATATTACATTCTATCAAATAATAATTGTAGGATTGGATATATTTTAAAACAAAATAATTATTCATATTTATCATTAAATTACTAACAGTTCGTGTATATATATAATTTTGTTTATATCTCTTATAGTTACGAGAGGGAGTCGGTATTAGGAAGGAGTCGGTAATCGGAGACTTGCCCCTATATATAATCAACATTTTAATATTTGAATTATACATAGTAAAATACTCTCATTATAATAAACCTCATGAATATAAAACAAGTAATATTTACTAGATATTTTACTACTCAACTTGGTATACATCTTTCAAGAAAGAAAAGTTATATTACAAACAAAATTATTATTACAATAAACAATGTATTATCTTAAGTTAAAAGCACAGGGGTTAACATAAATTAGAATATATATACATAATTTTAATTCATTAAATATAATTAATATTATAATAATGCACGTTGTACAATTTTACATTTTACGCACGATTTAAGACGTATACATTGTAGGTCGTACATTATGCATCGATTGTTATTATAACAATATTACTTAACTGTTGTAATAAATATGATGCCATCATAATAATACAAATTTAAATGAATTTAAAATTAAAACATGACGAGGTTCATTACGTAATACATACTTAACCTTAATGTAATATATATATATATATATATATATATATATATATATATATATATATATATATATATATATATATATATATATATATGTATACGACAAATGTACATTGTACAGCATTCCTTGACGTATATAATGAAACTTTACCCTACGTACGTACAACACGTGTTGGATGTGCGTCCTAGATGACTACGGTACATATAGTACAAGTGTATCGCACTGTAGGCCACTGTATGAGAGGCCTGCACTTATGTTCGTTGTGATGACCAAGCAAAAGTACGACTGTACTTCGGCCCCGTTTCCACGTGTATAGTTTCTTCCGAGGAGAATGTAGACGATGTAGACAATAATGTATAAACGTATACAATACATTAGATACAAATACATGTGGATAGAAATGTATACAATGCGGTAGACATGCATACTTGTTCACAACAATGTATATACGTGGTGACAACTCGCTGTCTTGCTAGTCATATATGTATAGGGGGGTATAGGGGCTGTACCACTTCGTAGTAACGCTTACAAGTACCTTCGTGCGTACTCACAGCGATGCGTGTAGACTACACATATTGCACACGTATATGAACGATATATTTAAAGTAGGCATCTACGTGATAAAGTAACGTGGAGGAGGAGGAGGAGGAGAAGGAGGATGTGAGGACCGGCGGTGAGGGGAGGAGTCTAATATTGGGGGCGTATACGATAATCACGCATCAAAATATCTCTGCATGTCCTCCCTAGTAGGAGTAGGGAGTCCCTACCTTTGACACACTCGATCTATATCTCCCTCGAGTATATATCTACGTGTGTATGTGTGTGTGTGTGTGTGTGTTTATTTACGATGCAAGGAATAATTGAAATTCTTCATAAAAACTCTTGAAACCTAGTAAACACTAAAAGCGTGTAATGCCCTAGAGATTATTAATGTTATAAATAGTCATTCCCTGGCGATCGCCACACAATCATAATAGTGTACCAATGTAGTATATAGTATACAACGTATACATTATACACTCTAGTGTGTAAACTGTGGTAATGTAATATGCTATCAATTCATTATCGTGTTAAAGTCTAAAGTATGATATAAAGTATGATATACACTTATACCAGGGAGATTATACCTACTATTGAATGTAATTTAATTATTATTTTTATTTATTTTAGTATAAAGTATACTATAGTAGTAGTAGTAGTAGACTACTAGTAGTAGTAGTAGTAGAAGTAGTAGTAGCAGTAGTAGTAGTAGTAGTAGTAGTAGTAGTAGTAGTAGTAGTAGTAGTAGTAGTAGTAGTAGTAGTAGTAGTAGTAGTAGTAGTAGTAGTAGTAGTAGTAGTAGTAGTAGTAGTAGTAGTAGTAGTAGTAGTAGTAGTAGTAGTAGTAGTAGTAGTAGTAGTAGTAGTAGTAGTAGTAGTAGTAGTAGTAGTACTATAGTAGTAGTAGTAGTAGTAGTAGTAGTAGTAGTAGTAGTAGTAGTAGTTGTAGTAGTAGTAGTAGTAGTAGTAGTAGTAGTAGTAGTAGTAGTAGTAGTAGTAGTAGTAGTAGTAGTAGTAGTAGTAGTAGTAGTAGTAGTAGTAGTAGTAGTAGTAGTAGTAGTAGTAGTAGTAGTAGTAGTAGTAGTAGTAGTAGTAGTAGTAGTAGTAGTAGTAGTAGCAGCAGCAGCAGCAGCAGCAGCAGCAGCAGCAGCAGCAGCAGCAGCAGCAGCAGCAGCAGCAGCAGCAGTAGTAGTAGTAGTAGTAGTAGTAGTAGTAGTAGTAGTAGTAGTAGTAGTAGTAGTAGTAGTAGTAGTAGTAGTAGTAGTAGTAGTAGTAGTAGTAGTAGTAGTAGTAGTAGTAGTAGTAGTAGTAGTAGTAGTAGTAGTAGTAGTAGTAGTAGTAGTAGTAGTAGTAGTAGTAGTAGTAGTAGTAGTAGTAGTAGTAGTAGTAGTAGTAGTAGTAGTAGTAGTAGTAGTAGTAGTAGTAGTAGTAGTAGTAGTAGTAGTAGTAGTAGTAGTAGTAGTAGTAGTAGTAGTAGTAGTAGTAGTAGTAGTAGTAGTAGTAGTAGTAGTAGTAGTAGTAGTAGTAGTAGTAGTAGTAGTAGTAGTAGTAGTAGTAGTAGTAGTAGTAGTAGTAGTAGTAGTAGTAGTAGTAGTAGTAGTAGTAGTAGTAGTAGTAGTAGTAGTAGTAGTAGTAGTAGTAGTAGTAGTAGTAGTAGTAGTAGTAGTAGTAGTAGTAGTAGTAGTAGTAGTAGTAGTAGTAGTAGTAGTAGTAGTAGTAGTAGTAGTAGTAGTAGTAGTAGTAGTAGTAGTAGTAGTAGTAGTAGTAGTAGTAGTAGTAGTAGTAGTAGTAGTAGTAGTAGTAGTAGTAGTAGTAGTAGTAGTAGTAGTAGTAGTAGTAGTAGTAGTAGTAGTAGTAGTAGTAGTAGTAGTAGTAGTAGTAGTAGTAGTAGTAGTAGTAGTAGTAGTAGTAGTAGTAGTAGTAGTAGTAGTAGTAGTAGTAGTAGTAGTAGTAGTAGTAGTAGTAGTAGTAGTAGTAGTAGTAGTAGTAGTAGTAGTAGTAGTAGTAGTAGTAGTAGTAGTAGTAGTAGTAGTAGTAGTAGTAGTAGTAGTAGTAGTAGTAGTAGTAGTAGTAGTAGTAGTAGTAGTAGTAGTAGTAGTAGTAGTAGTAGTAGTAGTAGTAGTAGTAGTAGTAGTAGTAGTAGTAGTAGTAGTAGTAGTAGTAGTAGTAGTAGTAGTAGTAGTAGTAGTAGTAGTAGTAGTAGTAGTAGTAGTAGTAGTAGTAGTAGTAGTAGTAGTAGTAGTAGTAGTAGTAGCAGCAGCAGCAGCAGCAGCAGCAGCAGCAGTAGTAGTAGTAGTAGTAGTAGTAGTAGTAGTAGTAGTAGTAGTAGTAGTAGTAGTGTGAATAACCACTGATGATAATTTATAGAACATATAATGGGATATATACTTTTTGAAGTTTAGTATATGTAATTCATGATTCATAAATGCATAAACCTATATTTATTCACTGATGTATATATATATATATATAAGTATGCGTGTGTAATTGTGTATGAGTGTGTTTTACGTATTAGTAATCATGGAACTTATACTTATCATATTTAGAAAATGTCCTTATTTGTCCTCCGGTGATAAGCGAATTCTTATTCTGTGTTTTCTGAGTCCGATTCAATGATTCTCCGAACTAAACTTAAATTATTACTTTTACTCTCGTTTCATACACATCCGAGTATCGGCCGCAGCTAGTTATCATTATAATTATTATCGTTACGTAATCAAATAGTTCTTTATTAATTACGTAATATATCATATGTGTGTATATTCGAATACATCATGAAGGAACCACATTCAGTTACGATACTGTTGTTGAGATTATTTATATTGGTTAGTTAGCCGATACATTGTATTGATCAACCTCGAGGTATTGATCACCATCTCACAGGCATACTAGTATAATATAGTAAATAATATAGTAGTACTATAGTATAACTGGAATTTATCTTGTAAAAGGTGACACGCTCATTTATCAGACAAATATATTGCGAAACTCAATTATGTGTTAGGATATCGCAAGCACAGTGTGTATGTATTATGTTTAAAATAACGGCATTGTAGAATATAGTATAATGAAGAATGTGATTATTTATAATTAAACATATATTGTAAAACTTATCAAATATAAATGTATATATATATATATATATATATATTTCTATACAGTATATTTTACAATGTCACTATTTGTGTGATGAATGTCAAATTCTCAAGAACAAATGTACCACAATTAAGTAAGGTTTTCAATATCGCGATATTATTAAATATTATTTAATAATATTAAATAATAATAAATATAGTACCAGGGAAGTGTGATATAGCGGTACAAGTAACGCACGTTTCCTGTATACTCGCGCATGTAAATTACTCAATATAACTGATATATCTATAAGTAGTTACCCTAATTACTAAAGTAATTGTATCTATAGTTACATCTAAGCTACGTGCGTTACCTATTATAACCTTTGCAATTAAAAATGCATTATCGAAACGTATGAAATAACAATATAACGCTATCACCATATATGGTTATTATAGCAACCACTATAGTATACTATAGTATCCATACATCGTTGTGTGGCGCTGCGTTACTATCTAAACCCCATATCCAAACCCCGATCTACCTCGCCCTATATCACATTCTTACCGCGGTGTACGGTATCCGCTACATGTGTATAGTAATAAGTAGTAATAAGTAGTAATAAGTAGTAATGCCTAGACGTAACGATAGGTGGCGTTACGGGGCCTCGTCATTAAAAAGACATGATAAGCCAATCCGCACGACAGCGGAATTCCATATATTATAATATAATTAACAATTTATATAAACGATTAGATCTATATATATATATATATATATATATATATATATACATATATATATACGTGTATGCATATGTTTATTATATGTGCGTGCATGCGTGTGTGTATGTGCATTTGTGAATGTTATATTGACGCTATATTTATTAAGCATTAAGCCGTGCATAGTTAACATAGGCGCGCATGCTTACAACGAACGAGGATAACTCCGCATACACGACATACGCTGTCACGTGATATGTGTGTACACGTGACATTATATTCACTGTCACGTGATAAGTGTGCACATGACATTATATTCACTGTCACGTGATATGTGTGTGCACGTGACATTATATTCACTGGCACGTGATGAGGGAGAGGGATAGGGAGAGAGAGAGGGAGAGGGAGAGGGAGGGGGAGAGGGAGGGGGAGAGGGAGCGAGAGATTATAGAATATATATTAACTTCTTATGAAAGCTGTAAATAAAATGCATGTATTTAGTATTTGACTTTTGAGGGGACGAACAATTGGTCGCATTAAATTAATGTATTAGTAAATGGGATAATCAATTATTGATATATTACAGAAAAATGTTCACAATGAACTATTTTATTTATATGTACTATAATGTTAATAGTGATAAACTAATAGATGTAAAGTGTACATTCTACAATGTACACTTTATATGTTGTATATTATAGTATACCCATTATGTACATTATACACTGTATACATTCTAATCGAATATATATTCCAAGCGATATCACCTCGTTACTATAGTATACTATAATTATACTATATTACACTATACTACAATTAACTGGGTCTTGAGGAGGACGGGGCATAACTCGAGGTCATAGTTCACAATCTATGTGTGTGGTGCATACCACACTGGTACTAATATGCGGCTACCTATGTGGCTACTTATATCTTATCTGCGGTTCTGTTATCTTATGAGTAATTGTCTTGGACATCTCATTGATAAGCAATACCTCCCCCTGGCGAAAATATATCGTTACTTAGTATTATAATACATAATAATGCTAATAATAACTACTATAGTTATATATATATATATAGTTAACTCTATATATAGTTAAATGTACCCATAGATATAAATATTAACAACTCGTACTTACACAATAACATACAGTTGTTATTTACTTATTATGTAGTCCATGGTATGGTATTTCGTGAATCAGACCAATCAGAAATAGCTTTTATTTTAACAGACGATATCATTTTATATTTCTTGTATTCGATATAAATTGAATATAGACAATAATTGTATTTTTATAATCTTAATAAACTAGTAAAAACTATCTTAATTCTGATTCGATTTGTATGTTGGGTTATTCTATGTTTCCATTCGACTATACATTGTACATTATACAGTTTTTAGTGTATATTGTACATTGTACACTGTACAATAGTTTATCAACATATTACTTAAATGAACACTGTACAATGTACAGTGTTCATTTAAGTAATATGTTGATAAACTATAGTACACTGATAAGGTAATCGTGCTATCTTATCTTAGTAATATTTATCGCGCTCTCTATTATAGTTATATCACCACGCATCTTGTTACAACTTTCGTATTCTATCTAGAACAACACTTAAGTGTAATGACACTTATATATATATATATATAATAGTGATATAAACTAGGAGAAGTATACGTTTTAAGTTACGTTCTACGCATTACTAATAGCTGTACTTGGACTATTATTATTAGAATTAGATTCGCAATATTTCAATAATATTCTCCTTCTATAAATAATGTACAAGCATTTATTTATAAATATATTACTATATACATATACATTTATATATATATCATGAAATAAATATCTTCATAATATCCAATACTATGCTTAAAGCCACATATAGGTATATATATATATATATATATTATATATGTTTACAAATTAGCATGAATGCGAATATATACAGCATAGTATTACGATAAATACAAATCGGTCCACGTGTGTTTGACATGCATACGGTACTGTCACACACATACACACGCACCCACACACACACACACGCACACATGCGCGAACACAAACTATCATAACGAGTGTTTACTTTGCGCATGTCAGCGAAGGGCGTGAATTGTTTATAGCGTGCAGCTTACTTCTTACCGTGGCCGGTGAAGTTATTATCAAAACATCTGGTTCTAGCTTGACTCGTTCACACGGAACTGCCGTCCCTATTGTGTGTGCCAAAGTAACGCCACTGTCCCTCTGTGTGTGTGTGTGTTTTCTGTGTATTAAGTAACCATGTGTATTCGTGTGTAAGTATATGTTTCAAAAGTTATATATATATAATTTTTTAGTATACGAAATGTGTAATATAAAATATTGTGTATATATTGATATATTATATAATATATACATGACAATATAAATACCTATATTCTATAGTATTTGTAATAAATACTTACGATTATAAATATTTACAATTATCGAATTCGAGACCAAATTTTTGGTTTTCTAAGTTTGTTATTAATAATTAATGACGACATAAAAACGACATATATCTTATCACTTACGCTTTGTTTACTTTCGTTTATTTCGGGATAATTTACATAGTTACGAGGGTCACTCATTCTATTTATAGTTTATTCGTCATATGTCACATATACGTATTAATGTATACGTATACTATTAATATATTATTAATATATATATATATATATATATATATATATATATATATAATATTACTATAATCATATAGAAAAAAAAATTACGAAATTTTTTTTTACTAATATATATTTATAGAATATATTACATGTAAATCGAAATAAATATACTAAATAAGTTCAGTATTAGTCATAAAATGTTCTAAAAGCTATACTTATTAAAATATTACTTATCTATAAATTATGTTTACTAAAATATATTATAATAAATGTTTTACATTAAGCTAATATAACTGTATTTTAATATAGACTGTTGTTTTATAATATAATATAGTATTCTATATATTATATTTAATATATATATATATACACTGTATATATATAAATATTTGATTATTAATAAAATTAATTATATAAAATTATAGTAGTTAACCATGGATATCTCATGAGATAACCAGGGTTATCTGGTTATCTATTAAATATGTATAACATATATGTTATAAATATTTTCTTTCTTTAATAATTTAAATAGATTTCGTATCGAAGTATTCGAATATTGTGAATAGATATTAAAGAGTGTTCGTTAACCTTAATGCTAACACTAAACACTAACACACCTTAACACGCAATAATTACATACATATAGATAACATCGCATGTTTTTAATAATTTGAGTAAAAACAAGGTAAACCTATGTATCCATGTACACAGAGTGATTACTCATACTTAATATGATAATATAGAATATATCATAATGTGTAATGAAAATAAAATATTATTTAACTAATAATAAAAAAGTCCATAATATGTTTAGGATATTAATAAAAAAATATTTTACGAATAGAGATAGTCAAATATCTATAAAAAATCATTTTTGTTAGTTAACTTATTGATAGTCTCTTAAAAATAGCCATTTTTGAATTTAGTATCGATATTATTCAGTTGTTATTATATATTTATGTGCGGTATACCATATAAGAAAACCCATACTATATATATAGTATTTGTACATTTATTTAAATGTTTTCTATTATTCAGTTAATCTGTATTTTAGTAATTAAGTAATGTATATATATATGTATATAGATAAAGAATTACTATATTAATCTAATAACTATAGTTATATATTGATATATATATATATATATATAAATATATATATATATATATATATATATATATATATGTATATATATTTATCCCGAAACCCATGAGAATATAAAATGACTAAAGCCCACGGGTTATGGGCCCCATGGGTTATGCATAACAACACAAACTATTGTTATTGTTATTTTTATTTGGTGGAGTCCTTTCATCCCATCAGGAACTAAGAACTTAGATAAAGTTTTCACTTATAACCATAGATGGCTCTAATGTCCCTTCGAAGCCTATATATATATATATATATATATATATAACTAACCCCTAACGATGGATAATATGTCACCATGATATAGCTTAACATATAGCTAAGAAGTTTAAAACCATAACCAAATTCAGCAATATCTGATGGTGTTTCACAAGTTTTTGTACAGTGTAAATTAAATAATAATCATGTATATATATTTATATATGCATATATAAACATGTTTGTGTGTTTAGTATAAATACACGGATTGATAATATGCAGTGTACTGTTCATATTTTATAAATTATATATATGTGTATATATATATCAATTGATATTAACTAATAAACAAGTATATGCATTGTACAATAGATGTTTATCATTAGTTATTCAACTTATTGTAATATTTATTTATGTTCGACTTATAACATATATTTAAATATAAATTTAAAAAAAACCAAACTATATATAACGAATAAGTAATTAATACTATATTTAGATAAACTAATTATAGCATAAGTAAGCATATATGTATATATGTGTGTGAATTTTATCTCGCCAATAATTGAAAATAAAAATATAAACATTATCTCCATTATGTATCGTCTACATTTTAGATTTGTATTTGTAAAGTGTATTGGTTATTAATTATGGTTATTATTAAGATTAAAATAACTAAGATAGTTATATTAGTTATATAATGTATATTAAATATACAACACATATATTTCGTTATAATAATTTGTCTCTAAATTTAAATCAAGTTGATTTATAATGTTTATAATTTAAGATTATTAAAATACAATTATAATTATATTCTATGAAACAAAAAAAATCATATATTTTTCATATTTCACATTACTTCTTTATATAGAACAAATCAATGGCTTCGTTATCTATATCTATACATATATATTCATATATATATATAATATGTATATAATTTAGATACTTATTTTCTCATTTATATTTTAATGATATATATATATGTTGATGCTACAAAAGTGAACCTTAAATAACTTTAAACCTACTTTATTAAGTTACTTGTGAATTCTATACAAAAGTGAATGTACTTAAAATACAATAAAAAATGAATAAACGTATATAACTATTACAAATAAGATCGTGGGCTACTGAACATCGAAACAATAAACAACACTTCCATTGTCACTGTCATCCATTGTCTACCGCACCTTTAGGCTATGGTTAATATTATAGCAAGGACATGGCATTGGTTATACTACACTTTTCAATTGGAAATACTAAATAAAACTTCATATACAGCTCCCAATATAAAATCTCCCTCATGGTTAAATTTAACTCGAACCGAATATATCAACCAGTTTGAGATTTAATATGGTCTGTATAATATACACTGTATACAGTGTATACTATACAGTGTACAATATACAGTGTAAATGTGGGCGTGGTTTGTACACTTTCAAATTGAACATCCTATGGAATATGTTATCACATTCACTAATTTTGATATTTTCCTGCGTATATTGTATTATAGATGTATTATTATTCGTGTGTTATTCGATATCGTACACTATATTTTATAATATGTTATGCAATACTATATTATGTTATATTATGTTACTTAACTTATATATTACGTAAGTCAGACTTTCATACGCGAGTATGGTACATTACATTACATTTTTTTAAATTATATATATATATATATATATGTATATTTATATTTAGTGTAAGTATTTCTTTTCTTGTTGTAATAAATGTTTATTCGATAAAAGCGCAATAAAAATGTTGGCGTCTCTGGAAAAGTTTACATTACAGCGCTGCGTACACCGATATGTACCTATACACTAGGCATTAACTGCGCCAGTCTTAAAATAACACTATAACAACATCCGTAATAATAACAATATGTAATCATCGCTGGCGTACGTTAATATCACGCAGATATGTCCGCACCGAGCTTAGTGTGTGCTAGTTAATATCGGGGTCCCGTCCTTACCGATATCAAGGACACGACCTCGAACGCCGTAACCTAGCTAGGTTGTACGCAAGCACACTATGCGTATGGGGCTACACTTTGCTCAGTAACGACTATGCATGCTATTATAGTTTTTTTATTTCGGTGGAGTCCTCCATCATCCCATCCAGAAACTAAGATGAAGTTTTCACTTATAACCATATTTCTCTAATGTCCCTTCGAAGCCGCTCTCGTGTTAAGGCCTCCGTGATTTTAACCAAGGCCGATCATTTGTTTATACACAATTATATAAAACCACTTCTAAATAATATGTTAAGACCCATTTTAATGGTCCTGACGAGGCTTGAACCCGCGTCCTACTGCTTGTATGTCTGACGCATTAGCCACTGAGCCACACAGGCAGTTAACTGGTAACAGGCAACAATTGTTACTTAATTAATTAGCACGTGATACCTTTGTTTATAGGGACGGCGCACCGAATTGTGTATACATTTACATAATATACAGTAACTCTATAGAGTTAACCCAGTATACTATGGGTGGCTACTATAATAATAAGCATTTTATATAAATCAATACTATAGTATTGATATATATATATATATATATATATATATATAGTATATAAAATATACGCATGTTTATTCATATATACACAAATACACATACGTTACTAATAGTATTATACTATGTAAGATGATCAATGTTACTAGTGATCTATTAGATTATCAATAACTTATTCACTAACTAATATTCATTAAATAATATAACGAAGTAGAATATAATCAAGAAACGTTATTATTGGATATGTAGTATGCATCGGATGTATGCATTCATTGCATACATCTATAGACGTCGTGGAATGCAGCCGATAGCGAGGACATAACGACGATGTCCTCGGTGGTTACTAGTGATGTTTACCTCGCGAGGTACATTAGTACATCGTGCAATCGTCGTAGTACGTCGCCACTTACTTAGAAAACATAACACAACTACTTAGCACGTGACACCACTGATCTAAACACGTGACATTACCGACCTCTCTATAGAACTGTATACCTCTACGTCTCATCACGTGACTGTACACAGTGTACACAGTGTACAGTGTACACTGTGCACCCTAAGCTATATGGTTGGGAGCTTATATGTTTTTATCTTAGATATTGCGCTACTGTTTACGCCACCGCTGTACTACTGTGCTGTAATGCTAATTAATGACGTCATTAATAACACCATTGTTACGTAACGATGTTACATAACGATGGAGACGTGTTATCTAATCGTTATTATTGTAGAGATACGAATAACAAATTAGTCATCTATCTGTCTAACCCGGATTTATTATTACGTCAATCATATATATATATATATATATAATGTATTTAAGTGCACGTATGTATGTGTGTGTAAGTGTGTGTGCGCACGCATATGTGGGTATGTCCCACATACGCATTGTGGGTATGTGTTTGTACATATGTGTATGCAAGAAGTGCGTACTTTATAATGCCGATTTAATAGGTGATGATGCAGATCTATTTATAGAACGGAAAGTTCTTGTTAATCGTTTTAAACTTTTTATTTTTCACAAGTATATATACATATCCACAACCACGTATATATATATATATATATATATATATATATATATACAAATCAAATATTATTTTAATCTATAAAATAACTGGAATGTATTGACTATCGTATTAATGAAAGATAGTACACCTAGAAGTTAATATTGACATAGCAGCAAGCCAATGCGCTACACAGCGATTAGCGATATAGAGGTGTTCTGTGTCCTAATCAAGTTACTGGCTGCACTCGTAGTCTGTTTCGGTGATACGTTCTAAATATGCTGATGCTTAATATCGTCGCCTTATAATGTATAATATAACATAATATAATTTATAATATAATGTATAATATATAATAACTATATAGTTACCTTCGCACGGCGTGCGTGACGAACGGTGTGAGTGTGCGGTACCTTGGATAAGCGCACCGGTGTGTGCGAGTACATACACCCCTCTAATGTGCGCGCACACTATCCTACAGTGCGGTGCAATCTCCTCGGTGCTAGCTGCCTCCACAATGAAGTGGTCGTCTTGCTCTAGGACATGCGAAGGACTGCAAAGAAGATCTTGTTCCGGCGCTGACGGCAATTGTTCCGAAGAGCAGTTCAGGAGATGCACGAAATCTGTTTGTACCCCTCTATCATCTATTTATATATATATATATATATATATATAATATATAATGTTTACATTTTCTCGTAAGTCCCCTTAAGATGAATTATTTTCATTAATTCAGCAATTAATTTTAAATGATAATATTAAATTGAATAATTATATAAGTCAGAAGGCACTAACATTATTTGAAGTGTTGATTATAACTTGAATTATATACAAGTGTATCTATATATATATATATATATATATATATACGAAATATTGTTGGAAAGCACTTCAATAATATGAATATAGGATAGTGAACCAGCACCCTAGTGTATGCTGTATATGATAACTAGCAGTCGATAATACTATATATACTACATCAATATGCTATTATGTATACATTGGTAAATATAGGTGTCCATTGTTCTACCGATAAGTGTAATAGTCTTTGTTAGATAGTACATGTTTTGTACCTAAGTTTTTGAGTTTGTGCTTTATTTCAAGGTTCTTGTGTACGTTATTGTTTAATAGTGTAGTTACATCGGAATATTAATATTACTGAAGCGATTATTACTATAGTAATATATAATTAACATTATACAATAGTATGTATGTCCGTCGATTTAGCGTTGTTTAGTGATAGCTATTCAAGCTTTGCATACAACCAATCAAATATTATATCTATCGTTTTTGTCCAGGTTTTTGTTTAGTTTTATAGCCGCAGAATATAAGCTGAACACATATGTGTATACTTACATACGCACCCACAACACTATACACTGCGGTGCGTGCACGTCTAGAAGTGCTTATTACAGTGCTAACTACAGTGCTATGACGTCACCAGTTGGGCGGTTATGATGGATGCAATAGCACCGGCACACACACACACACGCACACACGCGCACACACGCACACGCCTAGTCGTGCGTCTAGTACAGGCGTCACCCTGTAAAGTGCACTAGTGGTATGTGTGCGCGTGTGTGCGCGTGTGCGTGTGTGTGCGCGAGTGTGTGCGAGGGGTGGCGTCATTCCAAGTGATTATTCAACGCGCAAACAGTAGGAAGGTATACGCCCTATAGGGTGATAGCGTGTCACCCTTAGGGTGATACCAGTATTCTTACATCGCGGGAGTATTGCATAGTCAGTGTGTGGGTGGGTGTGTCCGCGTAACAGCTTATGTAATAGGAGATAGGGTGTCGTTTAGAAGATTGTGCAATACGAGACACGGAGTTGTATTCATTAAAACGTATTGACATTGGTGACCATTTTCCGATTTAAACATGGTTCGCGCGATTGTTGTAAAAAGGATGAAACCGAAGAGACGTTTCCTCGATATTGCCGTTGTTGTTGTTGTTGTTGTTGTTCTAGCTATGACGTAATTATGAGTGACAATGTGTACACGGATCCTCCTATACATCGTGCACACGCCCATATCACGTTACTACCTCTACAATACAAACATCTGTATACCACGATTGCACAACTGTTTTTACATCGGATTACTTATATATCATCTATAATCATCTATAAATAGATGTACCGCATACATTGTATCACGTGCACATTGTATCACGTGTTATTCTATACGTTATTGAATCGTAGACTATGGTTGAATTACCTTTTTTTTTTAAATATTTCGATTTAAAAACTAAAATGAATGTCGCCGTGTCAATAGTAACTCAGGGATGGTATAGACAGTAACAGCATAGTATAGTATTTCATGACATGCGTAATACGATACGTCATTTAATTATTTTCGCTTTCTCCCTATAATGAGAAGTCTAGCTTCCTTCTATATATATATATATAATTTCTATTTATAGAATATATCTAATATCTATAAATAAATCTATACGTAATTATATATTTGATTCACTGAACCTTGTCCTGTTTACCTAGTTGATCACCATTGTATTCAGCTACATGATAAGAATATATAGTCGAAAATATAGAGTTTAAAAATATGTCAACGATATCATACTATATATAGTATGACTCATATACGTGTACTTCAATAGTGTATCAATGAACATAGAATAACACCACATTTAAATAATGTTCAACTTTTCAAAGTTACCGTAAAAATAAACGATAAATAATATAAAATAGAAATGAATGCTATTGTTTAATAACTGATAGATAGTACGCTGTAGGAGGCTGATGTAGCTAGCATCTCTTAGTGTATGGGTGGGCGTGGCCGGGGAGTTACATAACTCATTATCAGTGGGGCGTTATCGGGGTGAGGAAACTCGCTTGTGTACACACTGTGTATACACTGTACTGTAAGTAGTCAATATACACTATAGTATGGTATAGTATAGTATAGTATATTAATATATATATATATATTATTTAAAAAATAATAATAATAATAATAATAACGCATAATACTGGTGTAGAGCGGTACGCTGCGGCTAACACATGTAGTAGATAAGGCTGGCGTTAACATACACACGGCCTATAGCCAGCACAGGTTACACACATACACACGGCCTACCTATAGGTGATGTGTGTGCGGGCTTATGATGAGGCGTGTCCCCGAGTTCGTATGCGTCTATAGGGGAACATCACTCACTGCAGTGTAATACATGTGTGCGTGTGTGTGTGTGTGTGCGTGTGCGTGTGTGTGTGCGTGTGTGTGCGTGTGTGTGTGTGTGCGTGTGCGTGTGTGAATCGTAATTAGTCTAAAGATGCGTACACTGGTTGATAATGAAGTAGAACTTATTGTTTTATCAACCATTTATTCAAAAAAAAATTATATTACAAAGTGAAATGTAGAAATAACATGGGGACACGGATTATATTACAAATCTGTGTGGCTAAGTACCAGACAACTAGTTGCCGTGTACTTAGCGATATACTTATGTCATTCCTAATCCCCTTCATATACACTCATGTTTAAGATCATCGTCATAATTGTGCTATGGTGAATTTGGTCAAATGTTACTTATATTAGCTGATTCGTATATCTATCGAAGTTTTTAAATATCTGCAAATTGATCAATTTTATAAAGATTTATTAAATAAATGATATAATATGTTGTTCGTGTGTTATGCTTGCAAGTGTACTTGTAGTATACCTATATGTTAACATTTTAATAATAACATTTTTTAAATCATTGTAAATACTTTATTAAAATAAAATGTAATAC
Organism: Osedax fenrisi; assembly: GCA_964019155.1. Classification (NCBI taxonomy): domain Eukaryota; kingdom Metazoa; phylum Annelida; class Polychaeta; order Sabellida; family Siboglinidae; genus Osedax; species Osedax fenrisi. The sequence goes on from OZ025239.1 coordinate 94,015,927, forward strand.
TATATATGCATAATATTATACATTAACTAAATGTTCATAAACATTATAAAGATAATTTAATTTGAATAAGTATAAACAAATATATCTTAATTATAGCTACCCATATAATTTTCCTATTACCGATCCCCTAAATTATCCTAATACCAACCCCATGTGATTTATAATATAAAATCAAAATATATATTTTTGTACTTTTAAATTGTCGTAATGTATGTCATTTTAACATCGTTAATATCACTATAAAGTGTTTCTTTAGTAAATGATGTTATATTAATAGTAAGTAAATTAAGAGTTTATTATAAAAATATAAAGTTTAAATATAAATTAAATTTGAATATTAAACTTAAATTCAATAATAAATAAATTGCGTGCATTTTGTAATTCATTAAATATATTTATGTCTGCTGTTTTTATTAGATATTATAATACTAACATTACTTCTACCACGAGTATTTTAGGGTGTCAGTATTAGGAGAATAGGGTCGATATTTGGCACATTTATCTGATTACCGATCGCCCAGTTTATTCTGTATAATTCAATTATACCAAAAAGTCTAAAATAACCAATTTATGTATTACCATGTATACATTAAATACAAAATTTAAAATACACACATTACATTTTGAATAAGTTATTACAAATAATCTTTAGGGGTCGGTAATTGGAGACTTTCCCCTACATATATGTGCAATGCACATTGTGCATCCACCTACACACCCATACTACATACTACACACTCATTATGAGTGACTCATGCTCATGAGTTAGATGATGCAATAGGTAATGATGATACATACCCAATACTTTAACATTGTACAAATCCAAGAATATATGATTACATTTTAAATGTAGATTTATTGTTTTATAATAAGACATGTGTGTTATATACAGGTGTGTGTCAGAATTAGGTGACATCGCCTACTGGAGAGATATATAAAATTAAAATGTTATAAATAATAATAATGTAAAGACCACACATGGGAGTGCTATAGTATAGACATATATGGTGGTGATTGTTACGCGTCATACTCGTGACGTCATGCTTCCGGCGTATAACAAAATGCATTGTTTTCGAGCGATATACATTATATTGTTTTAGCGAACGAAGTTAATGTTCTCGTTATTTAAGGTATTGCTGACAGGTATATATCTCGATAAGATCGGTGAACTTCTATATATAGATATATCTACATGGGTTCATTCTCGTTTATTACGATGAATCAATATGATTATTAATATTATAAGTTACTGTAATGAACTAATAATTATAATTATTCGGAAATTTAAATTTATAATTATAATATATATATATATATATATATATATATATATATATATATATATATATACATATATATATACGTATTATATACGTATATATACTCATGTAATTCTCTCTATACAGAAATGTCCGCTTTCCAATTCGAGGGAACATCAATGCGACATTCACGACGGGATGACGTTTCAAGGTCGCGCGCGAATATGGACGCCCGCCAATGGATTGCAGACGTGTCACGCCCTCTTCTGTCAGGTGGGCCAGGACGACGAGGGAACCCTGCCCACGACCGCTATACGATTCAGTGATACGGTACTGGAGCACACTGCGTGCGGCACCGATAGACATTGCGTGGGAGGTGTATGTCAGGTTTGTCGACGCACCAACGATATGCATATTAGAATACTCATTAAGTATAATTTACCTGCCTACCCTTTTTTACTATATATATATATATATATATATATTTAAATAGGTAGAATTTGTACCCGTAATTCTGGATAATTGGATCGTGTTAATATTTTGAACAATACCATTATGTTTTTATCAGAAGCTATGGTATACCATAGCTTCTATAGAATCACTTCTATAGAATGTCTGCTACGTGATGTAATTATTAGCGATATGGGTGTATGACCTATAATAATAATAATAATAACAATAACAATAACAATAGGTGTATGTGTTAATGTACGCATAGTAACTACCCTGCTATCAGAGCACCGTGGTTAATTAAGGGAGTGACCCCTGTGTCCGATATCATATTATGATTACATCGCGCTACGCCCTACGTATTCTTAATGAAACGGCCGATAGCCTGAATCTGCCAGATCTTATCTAAACAACCTCAATAAGTAGATGTGTTAACGATAGAGCTCCAATATATACACAAGAATATTCTTGTTTAGAGGGATATTTTGCTTAAAATATATATAGTTTTAAACAATTTATTTACCATGGTTTCTCGCAATCTATTAACAATTTATTAACGTTAATGTGTATATACATAAGCATATATGCTTATTAATAATAACGTATAAGTTATACTATGGTATTATCATATACCATAATGTATTCAATATATTACAAATGTATACGTTTTAAGATATAAAAAAAAACTAATATAAGTTATAATAATATAGTGATAATATAAATATATATTTGTGATCTATTTTGGAAAATTGGTAATATTAACATCTTTATCAAGAATATGTATTTATAATGGAGTTGTAAATGGGCCAATATGTTGAAGCTTGAAACATATCCGAAATACTGAATTGATGTTTAGAAAGATTATATATTAAAAAGTTTTAAAGTCACTATTTAATTTTTAGACGAGATTTGTGGTTTTAAAAAATTGATAAGTTAACATGTATGTAGTATATGTAGTATACTATGGTATCTCCTAATCTAAACTAAATAAAGTAATTCTATTAAACTTCATTCAATTCGTAACTATTCGCATCAGTACTACTATAAAGTAGTATGAACATCGTGATATACCTATTTATATAATCATAATTATATGTATTTATTATTTCATTATAATAAATATGGACAATATATGTAGGGAACCCAGGAAGCCAGCTTACATAGCTTGTAATTTAATCAAAATTAAATTTGTTTCAAAATAAAATCAATAAAATAAAAACAGTTAACCTAGAAAGTTACCAAATATTGATGCATTGCGTAGCTTAATCTATAGATACACTTATATACTTTAATAAAACAATAAAAAGACCATGTTATTTTTTATTATTTTATTATTTTATACACCTGTACAATTGTAAAAAAGATTTTTATTTTATAAATTATAACAGATTTATAATATTTGATAAAAATGTATTATTAATAATTAAATCCCATAATACAAACCATAATGAAAACAGTATAAAACCCATATTATCAGACATTTTTGAAACCCGACCCGAAATAATATTTGATACCCAAAACTACCCGACACCCCCAGCTATTAACAACATTACCTATATATATAACATATATATATTAATATACAATTCTAATTATAGTTTAATTACATATGGTGTGTGGGTTGTATATATAATCTATAATTAGAAGTAAGTAATTATTGATATACTATAGTTACGCACACCTATAGTTATGTTGCGTATCGAGTTCTATCCCTTGAATGGAAAACATCTATTAATAACAACATCCGGTGAATTATGAATCGCTTATCGTACACGTGCTACCACCTATGTGTTGTGAAGGCGAGTATGAGATAACGAAAACGAGGCTACTAGAAACAATAATAACCGTAACAATACAACTAGACTGGCCGACAACCCTTCACAATCGATTTACGTTTACTACCGCGATCTATTTATAGAACACTGGCTAATGGGTTCACGGCGGTACGCACTACGGGAGCTCACTTCCGTTCGGTATGATCAGTGGGGGAGAGACGCGATATCACGTGATATCGAGATGAGGGTGGAGGGTGGTGGAGGGTTGAGGCTGGTGGAGGGTGGCGGCGGACTACTTTTAGGAGTGACGTCATACGGGCGAATTCGAAGAATCGAAAAACTTTTGTAAAATATCTTCCGATTTTTACGCTACATACTTCCTCGGGGTTAAGAGTAAAGGGTTATTGGTTATGGATTAGTTGTGAATGTCTACCTAAATTCGGAGAATATGAATATGAATTAATAATTATATTAATTTAATAAAATATTAATATTATATTAGTTAAATATGCATTGTGTGTTAAATAAGTTCAATTATTAAATATATTATTTGTAATATATTATAATCTATTATGTATTTAATGTAATATATCAACATATATAACAATATATGGAATTTATCATTTTCAAAGTTAATTAAAGTTATAATGAGTTACGAGTTATTAATACCCGAACGGAAGGTGTGGCGGCGCGTTATAATGATTATCACGTGACTCGTGTGTGTTACGCATGCGCGTGTAATCTTATAATCCATTAAGTATTTCCACATACAAATTATATTAATAGGCTAGTGATCATATATGTATGTGCTATGGAGTCTACTACGAGTTATGCGTTACATTATCTATCGCTAGATCTGTGTAAACAGTGCCACCTATATTCGTTATTTAATTCACCATTGTGAAATATGTAATTGACAAGAGTCTAAAAAAGAATCGCGAACATGCCTAACATGTTAGATTCATGTATGAGATTCGTACGCTACTACGGGTCAACTACTACTACAGGTCAATCAGTCAAGCGCGCTTTATAAAGAACGCACTACTTTCATGTACAGGAGCTACTTTTATTTGTCAGGGGGGTAACTCATATCATGTTATCGATGTATTGTTGTTGTTGTTGTTGTTTTATTGTGATTACATATCTACTAGCTATATTTATCATTACAAAGAATGTGTTCTTTACATCGATTATATATATGCGGGTATATATACCTATTTATATCGGACGTATTGTTATGTAATGGTAGTGGGCCTTAAATTCCACGTCCTTTAAATTATGTCATATATGTCATATTAATTCTTAACTATAGTTAATAATTGATCACCTATTAATATATATATATGTATTACATATACAGTATATGATATACAACATAATTTCATAATTTCAGAGACAGTTCTAATATTGTGAAACACGATATAAAAACATTTATTTATCTAAAAGTACAAGATATATATATAACATTGTGTTATAATCATGTACATCTTTAGACAATCATCACAATTATCTTTCATCTATATATATATGGCATATACGTACGTCGTACGAGTACTTAGTATGTGTAATAATAACGATACCTAATAATAATGACTTATATGCATATATAAAAAACATATATATATATATATATATATATATATATGTTATGTAAATGTAGGCTTGTATTTTAAAAGTGTATTATTTTAACACTTCCAAATAATAATTGTATTAACTAATGTGCAATAATTATGACATAAAGGATAAAAAAGAGCTCAATGAAAAAGAGACCAGCCACTCTAAAGAAAATAAGTTTCACATGGAAAAAGTTAACGGAAAAATCCAGTAAGTAACAAACAATCAACGATACAGTGTGCACACAATGTACACAATGTACTACATATGTACATTGTACGTTGTACAGTGTACATATGTAGTACACGCCTATATAGTACATATACTGTGATTCATGTACACTGTACAATGTACATACACTGTACAGTGTACATACACCCGGACATACAGTGTACAATGTACATACACCCGGACATACAGTGTACAATGTACATACACCCGGACATACAGTGTACATTGTATATACACCCGGACATACAGTGTACATTGTACATACACCCGGACATACACTGTACATACAGTGTACAATGTACATACAGACGGACATACACTACAGTATGAACGCCGTCTACCACACGTTAATAGTAGTACATGTTCAACTCTAACGCGTCTATAGCGTTAATTATCATTTACATTTTTCACAGATTTATCGAACAATATTCTCAAATTGACTAACCTTTCTATCATTAATTTAATTTAAGATAAAATCGTCGACGAAATATTAGCCTACACCCACCCGTATTACCCTACCATGTTACCCTATACTTACCTGTATTACCCTACCTTGTTACCCTATACCCACCCGTATTACCCTACCAAGTTACCCTATACTTACCTGTATTACCCTACCATGTTACCCTACACCCACCCGTATCAACCCATAGTTACTTCTCCGGCGAATGGAGTCAGTGCGACAGTAACTGTTGGAGGACACGTCAGGTAGAGTGCAGGGTGTTCGTACCTATCCATGATATGGTGGTGCTAGTGGACGAATTCGATTGCGGAGGTTAGTTAGCTCCACCCCTACATCCGGGTACTGAGCCCGCCCCCTACATCTGGGTACCGATCCCCCCCCCCTCTCTCTCTACATCCGGGTACCGAGCCCCCCCCCCCCTAAACCCGGTAGAGTAATGGGTTATTCGTGGTGTAACGACAAACGTTCGCTTTTATTTCAATTTAATTTGCATACAAATTTAAATGTGCTTCTCATAATTAATAAGCTTCCTAATAATATATTAATAGATCTCAATATATAATTAGATCATGTACTTATTATGGTATATTATATATATATATATATATATATATATATATATATATATATATATATATTTGTTTCAGAAACATCTCTAGTAGTATTACCATTTGTAACTGATTAATATGTTTATTTCTTATTCTGTATTCAGGTTCAACTCTGATTTTATTTGAATTATTCACTGTAATTTGTTCTCTTAAGATAACTTTTAATTAGTAATGATACTTACATATTTGTTTATTTGTTTCCAAGTTGTTGTCTATAATATAATCTAGCCTATAATATATAGTCAAGATCTATCCAACATATAATTATTTGTAAATTTCACAAAAAACATTTTCTTTTATATACTTCATCACGTTATTCAAAACCTATTGGTAAGGAATAGTAAATCTGATTTATTATTTATTATTGCAATTCAAGTCAATAATACTCATCTTATATAACTTGGCTACATGCACTTACTGATTATGTAACATTGTGTAATGTATGCTATTGTTGCGGTAGGACAAAAGCCGGCTAAACGTGAGAGGTGTGATCCGGCTAAGTGTAACAACATCCTGTCCGGAGGAGGTGGAGATGTCACGTGGAAGTTCATAGGTTACACTAAATGTTCCGAAACCTGCATAGGAGGTTAGTCAAGCACATATACGACATGTATATACTCGTGTTTATTGTGTGTATAATATATATATATATATATATATATATATATATATATATATATATATATATATATATATATATATAGATATACATAGAAAGTATAACAAGGTATGTGATTTATAGCCTACATTGTTTATATTGTGACACACACGCGAGGTCTTCGTACATTGTACGGCGATACACGACATCGTGTGTGACATACAATGTGTCGTATGACATACACGACATACAATGTAAGCCATTAGTTAGGTGTTAGTCAACTACTGGCGGCACGAATAAAGAGTGTATCTAATAAAGAGTGTATCTAATAAAGAGTGTATCTATTTATTGCGCAAAAAATTGACTACCATTAAAATGTGCCACCGTCTTTTTTATACTACAGCTGTATAGATACATACGCATGCGTGTAAGTGTATACAATAGGAGATCAAAGTATTTGTTATCGGTGTTATCAGTGACGGAGTTGTCGTCCCGCTGTAACAATGAGCCGCACACTTGTGCGGCGCACACCTCTATAGAAGCACTGCAGTACGAGGTGTGCGGTAGTGGTGGTGTGCGATAGTGGTGGTGTGCGGTAGTGGTGGTGTGCGGTAGTGGTGGTGTGCAGTAGTGGTGCTGTAGTCAAGCATCTAAGGGGATAAGTCAATAAATATAAACATTAAATACCGCTGCTATCGCGCTACTATAGTACATTGTACACTTTATGTACAGTGTATATACTATATACAGTGCATAATATACATATATATATAGTATAATGTATATTGTACATTATACAGTGTATGTTGTAGATACTACTGTCGATTATTAATATTAATATTAATATTATGGTAGTAATACGTTCTATATTAATTAGCATTGACAACTAAACAGCCTTATTACGAATACACGCGTCTACGTGGTACACACACACACACACACGCACACACACACACACGCACACACACGCACATTAACGATGATCTGCGTACGCGTACAGGTACGCAGGAGAGCGTCTACGTCTGCTTTCAACACCCTACCGGTCAAGTAATGGCGGACACGGAATGTTCGGACGCCGGTCTCAGTAAACCCGTCGAGGTGGCGCTGTGTAACGATATTCCATGTCCTCCGAGGTTAGCAGCGAGGACATCGATAGCGCCGCTCACTCGATCGCTTGTTAATCTATAATTAGTTTTAATAATATTCTTTATTTATAAATAGTTTATAATCTATATTTAGATATAATCTTATTTCATTTGATAAGCGTGTCTCTATGTTGGCGTGTTGGTATACATTAGTACACGTGTGTACCTAGTCGTACATGCGGAGTGTTATATGTCATTCGCGTGCACATACACATACACACACACACACACACACACACACACATCAACACGTGTACAATGTACAGCGCACATATTAGTATTATTATTACGATATGTAGGTATAAGTAATATGCATATAAACTATCGCCTAACTAGAACAATAAGGTAAGCAGTGACCTCGTGCGGCGTAGGAGTGTTTCGTTTGGTGTGGTGATCTAGAGGACAATGTAAATTCTGCTATATTGAAATCATTATTTACATATAATATGATCACTCCCCACGATATCACATCGCACGATATAACTTATATCCGAACAATAGCGCTAACACTGCTAACAACAACAACAACAACAACAACAACAATAATAATAACAACAACAACGATGACCACTAGGTGGAGGGCCAGTAGATATGGCGAGTGTGTCGTGGAGCCGTGTTCAATAGGCAAGAACGCTTCGTACGGCATTCAAACTAGAGAGATAACGTGTTCCAGCAAGTGGGGCAGGGGTTCAGGTTTATATTACTACTACTACTACTACTACTAATACTACTACTACTAATACTACTACTACTACTACTACTAGTAGTGACACCTGTATTATTACTATTATTACAACGTTCAATCAGTAGTTCCTACTAATTATATATACATATATATATATTATTACTATATAAAAATACACATAGATATGTGTTTGTATGTATATATAGCACAGAAAATGTGTATTTTATTAGGTGATATATAGTTACATAATATATATATATATATACATATATATATATTCAATAATCTATAAATATACTCACACGTGATGATGCTTTTCGTGATACATTTTTGAATAGTGTAAACTACTATTACATAAGAGATGTCGATACTAGATTACTCATAATACATATTCGGCATGGGAACATAAATATTTTTTAATATTTCGCGATATTATCACCTATTGCATAACTTACGAGTGCGTGAATACAATGCGGTAATACCGGAAGTGGTTTACGTATTCATTATACTATTATTGTCAGCTAATCGTTATTCGAATTCATTGATTAAATAAGGTACCGTGACTCAGAGAACAGGAATCCTAGTAATGTTGACTACTATTCCAATTTATTAATTAACAAGCTTTATAGTTGTGAGGGGGCGGGTTCGTGGGGGTAGGGCACGTACTCCACACGAATACCGTTATTCATTTCCGGAATTGAAATACTAATTTGATTTGCTATAGAATGATGACGTTACAATACGCATGCGTTAAACAACAACATTGATGATATTATCGTAAAGTTATCTATTACAATTCAAAAAAATCACTAAATCTATTTTTAATTTATAAAGTAGCTATATATATACATCCTATATATATATATATATTCCATATTAAGTGATGTACATCACATTACGTAACATGTAAATAATCGTGTGAAGTCTATGTGTATCATGTGATAGTATTATCTGTGTATCCATGTTGGATATATATGTCTGATATAATGTGTGTGTACACTATGTATGTATGTCTATCTAGTCCATACGATATGTTTATGTTGTAGATTATACCTATGCAATATGAAGATCGTATAATATAGTGTACCTATATGTAGTACATATGTGTACGTAAATGTTACATTAGTTATGTAAACTTACGTTAACGGGGCATAATCATAATACCAAGTCCGATATATCGGGTATATCCTATAGGATAGGTACCTATTACTTTATATTATATTATATTATATTATATTATAGTATATTATCTTATCTTATCGTAAATCATTTCACAATTATTACATTTTAAATTTTACAATTAAAACCTTGTTGATTGACTTTCATGATTTCAGTGAGTATACTGTATATATCTCTGTATATTATATATATATATATATATATATATATATATATATATATATAAAATATACAGAGATATATACAGTATACTAAATATAAGTATACAGTGTACAGTGTACAATGTAAGTGTATATACTCTTTATACATAGGGGAAAGTCCCCGATTACCGACCCCTAAATGATTATTTGTAATAACGTATTCAATATTAAATATATTTATTTGAAATTTTGTAAATAGGGTAATATTATGGTAATGAATAATGTGGCTATTTTAAATTTTTGATATAATTATATTTACAAGAATAAACAGGGGGGTCGGTAATCGGATACCTGTTCCTAATACCGACCCCCTTCCCCTATTACCGACCCCCTACAATAATCGTGGTATACATACTTTTAGTATTATAATATCCAATCAACATAGTAGATATTAATAAATATAATTAATTATAACATGCAAGCAATTATTTTTTATTGAATTTATGTTTTAATAGTAATATTAAATTTAAATTTAAACTTTATAGTAATTATATTAAAATAGTATATATTATTATTTAATATTTAGTTATTAATCAGTATGTATATAATATAATGGACTCATGAATCCTTATTCTATATCAATGATAAACAAACAACTTATGACATATTTTAAAGTAAAATACTGATCTATTTTGATTGGATATTATAAATCACATGGGGGTCGGTATTAGGGTAATTTAGGGGGTCGGTATTAGGAAAATCATATGGGTTGCTATAATTAAGATATTTTGGTTAATAGTTATTCAAATTGAATTATTTTTATAATAATTATAAACATTTTATTGATCTACAATAGTATGTGCAGTATTAAGTTTTCTTTTAATTAATAAAGTATTTACAATGATTTAAAAAAAGTTATTATTCAAATATTTAAAAAGTAAAAACAGAATATTACATTTTATCAAATAACAATTGTAGGATTAAATATTTGTTAAAACAAAATACGTATTCATATGTATCATTAAATTACTAACAGTTCGTGTATATATTATTTTTTGATATATCTTATAGTTACTGAGATACGTGAGGGGGTCGGTATTAGGAGGGGGTCGGTAATCGGGGACTTTCCCCTACATCATTTAACGCCTACATTACATATAGGCTGCCTATCTACCTATGTATCTAGTAGATACTATCTCATAACCCGTAACACAATTAACTTATTATGAATTCGTGAACTATAGTTGAGGTTCGTAAATCTAGGTTATAATGTCAAAGGTTATGGTTATACCTTATGGGTAGGTATACCTAAAGTTATCTATTAGAATTCAAAAAAAATCACCAAATCTATTTGTAATTTATAAAGTAGCTATATATACAGCCTATATATATATATTCCATATTAACATAATATTACACTGTATATAAAATATAATATGTATATAAATACTATTAATAGCTATGGTATAATATACTATACATACTATAAATAGTATTTATATTTATTAAATACCTATATATATATATATATTAAGTATAACATGTTGTTCTAGGTGAGGTATGACTTATAACCTGTTAGACGTATAACTTAATCATGGCTGTAAGTATGGTGGTATAATATAGTGATCCAACATATGAGTTTAATTCATAAGTCAACAATATGATGTGCTCAAGAATGGCATTGAGTAATATTAAATGAGATATCTCATCATCTCAATTATAATAGGTACTACTATGAAAGGGCTTTGCTACTTCTATACATATATGTACCAGTAGTATTCGTTGTAACATATTTCATATATAGGGTTTATAATATATATTATTAATATATAGCAGGGACTTGATATAGATAAAGTAAGTAAATAGGAGATTGAATAGAATTGATAATTAATTAAGGGGGAAGAATAAATAACTAATCGAGATAATTACATATTGTTTTGTATTCAACAGATACTTTCATACTTTTTCATACTCCATCATATATAATATGTCTTTATATAAATTATAATTAATTCTAAATGGTGTAAAAAAAATAGTCACAATTAACTATTTATTTTGTTCACTAATAAAATACAAGTTTATCATAATTTATTTAATTAAAATATAATTTAATAATATATCCTACAGTATTCATATAGATGTATATGTTTTACATTTACAGTACAAATTTTAGATACAAATAATAAAAATCAAAAAAGTAGTAGGTATTTACATGTGGTTATTAATTGAAAAAGTAAAAATATGAGAAAATGACATGCCAAGTTAAACTTGAAGTTTAATATATGACATTTAAATATAAATTGAATACATACAATTAAATTAAATAATACTATCAATTTCAAATAATTATTATATCGATTACGCTCATACAACACTTTATATTGATATAAATACTCAAAAATAATTTGAGAAATTTTACAAAATCATAAATAAGATACATATATTGTTAAAATAAATATTAAGATTTTAGCGTTATTAGTAAATATAACACTGTATCGCCATCTATAATCAAAATTATGTAACAACTATTTAAAAATAAATATTTATATTTTTTTTTTTAATATTTAGATTATTTTTATTTTTAACTAGTAAGTATAAATATATTATATTAAATAACAAATACATAAATTATTATAACTTATATATAATATTCACTATAATAATATCTCCTTTTATAATTACGTTTTTCTAAGTTAATGTTTAGTTATATATACTATAGTAATTATATATTAATATTTTAATAATATTATATTATAGAAGATAGATATACCTATAGGTAGGAAAACAACCCAATAAACCCAAACTCTATACCAAATGTAACTACTAGTTAAACTAGTTAAACTAGTAAATATAATTTCAATAATTAAATGTATTATAATATAATATATTATAATACATTTAATTATATTAATATATTAAATATATTAATATAATTAAATGTATTATAATATATTATATTATAATACATTTAATTATTGAAATTATATTTACTAGTTTAACTAGTAGTTACATTTGGTATAGAGTTTGGGTTTATTGGGTTGTTTTCCTACCTATAGGTATATCTATCTTCTAATAAATATATACTTATACATAGTTACTCTGTTACTATGCTAGTACCATACTTAATATCATATTAAATATGATACAAATGTGTCTATTTTAATATTATGTGAAGAATTATTGAATGTGTAGATGATTATTTGCACTGTATTCACTTCAGATGCCGAAGTTATAGTTGCCGACAATGAATGTACGTCGACACGACCGCAAACAAGCAAGGTATGCAGGGAACGTACAACACAACAGGTCGAATGTAAACATGAGTGGATCGTCGGACAGTGGACTAAGGTTTCGCAGCGAATCTTTACTTCTATTATTATAATAATTTTATAATAATTATTATAAAAGTAGTATATAAGTTATATAATATAACTTAGTATATATTATATAATTATATATTATATAATATAATAACTATAAGATAATCAATTGATTATTAATGATAAGTGTAACTTAAAGTTATCATAAGTATATAATGTATATTCTATTAATTGAATACTTATTACATATGTATACTTATTATTAATATTATTATAATACAGTTTAATGTATTATACATATCTACTACACTGATACCTATATAACATATCATAATCATGATGATAATGGTAATCATTCAGTAAGTAATACTTGTTATGCCAATGACAGGACGCCTACATTTATCTCTGCAATAGTAAATTTGTATACTCCATATAAGAATTATAAATTATAATTTATAATAGATACTCTATAAGGGTATATATATATATATATATATATATATATATATATATATATATATATATATTATATGTCAATGATTTCAAAATAGAGGAGATGTTTATTTATTTGTAAAATAAAAATGCAAACTTTTTTTAATTTATATTTTATACATAATTTAAGATATAATTATTTTATTTAAAATACAAATTTATTTATATTTAATTTTTTAAATTCTATATTATTATGTCGCAATTCTAAATAATATATTAAATTATATTACAATTTTAATATAATCTTTTTTAAATCGTTAATTTACATTATAATATTATATGTATATTAAATGAAATGAAAAATAATCATATGCTCAAACTTAGCTCATATTTATTACTATGCAAATAAGTATTACTTATAAACTAATGTATTATTATTATAATGCACTTTATTCATTGACTTCTATTGAGCCAAGCAACAAATCAATGACTTTATTATAGATTATCATCATATATGAAAAGAAATTATATAATATATAGCAATTAAATATGTTTTATAAATAGGTAAAAAAAATAATTAAAAAAAATATTTTTGATATCAGAATATATTTCATAAACAATTTATTTAATATAAACTAATTATCACTTATTTATGATTATTATACCTATATAATAGTATGATGTATTCTTAGATGTATACTATTCTTGTACTATTTTTATTATCATACTATAATAGTTCAATAAAGATGAAAATATCATTATTTTATGTGCATTTGACAAATTTCATTATAAAAAGTATATACATTTATAAATGTATTTATATATAAATGTACATATATATATATATATATTATTTTTTTACTTATATAATATAATGTACATCTATATATATACACAATAAGTATGCTCTAGACATGAGTTATAATAAATAATATTAAATATAAAGTATCGTTGATAATAAACATTACTATTTATTCAGTTATCTTAATTGTAGTTAATGTAAATAATTAATAAAAAGGGAACAGTAAACAATCATACGTAAAATCATCATTTTCTATATACTTCAGTAACCTTGAATATGGATTACATTTAATTATATTTTATATTTAAATATTTATGATATATTATTCCGTGTGATTTCGCTCCCAATATATCTGAATACGCTAAGTTACTTTACGTTAAATGTGTTTAAAACGTGTATATAGTATATATTATATACAGTGCTCGGTGAAGTGCAGTGAAGACGGAAGGGAGACACATTACTCGACTAGGAAGGTACAATGCTTCAGCACTACCACCGGGGGAAGTATTCGACCTTCAAAGTACTGCGATGCCCAAGAGAAGGTCATCGGCTTTAAAATCTGCGAAGTGAAGCCGAATTGCAATGAAATGAAGTTAGTACTCTATATATAGTATATGGTATGCAGTATACTATATACTATATTGTAATAGTATACTACATGCATACATATATGATTCATATAATATAATTGTATTATAATCTACATATAAAAATTATAATTTACTGAAATGATATAGTAATTATAACTAATATATATTGTTAGAAATATATTCCTAGATGTTTCCGAAATTTATTATATTATTTGCTAATTTTTCCAGAATATTATAAGTGTTTATAATTGGCATTCACTTATTCGTATCACGATTCTATTTAAGTTATAGATTATATGTATACTATATACATAATAGTTAGTTATATAATAGAAATAATTGTACAATATTAATCTGATATTTTAAAATATTTTCCACCTTATTGTTATTTAAAAAATGGTTTATTATATTACGGTTGTAGATTTTATAAAAGCGTATTTATAAGAGTATTTATCAAACTAATATAAGTTATATTATATAAATAATATATACTAAAATAAAAATATTAAAATATGATTTTAAATATTAAAATATGATTTAGAATTTATATAACTTATGTATAAAATAGAATAGAAATTATAATAAATATATAATATATAAATATATAATAAATATATATAATAATAATATTTGTATAAAATAAAAAAAATATCTATAAAATAAAGAATGTAAAATGTTTTACAGTTACCGTAAAATGATACGTAGGAATAACTTTAGTGACCCTAATAATACATAGCGCTATATTCTATAACGTAACAATTGTAGGATAACCAAGGAGCCGATTATCATGTTCGGGAAGGAGAGCTCGCTCCCGAGGCTATTCGCGCAGATCAAGAATGTTCCGGCGGTCGTGTTCTCCGCTCAAGGTGAAGCAGAGGTCATCGCAGGTAAGGCCATTACTAAACTGACACACGTCAATGTGGAGATACGAGATGGCAATCTACAGTTGTTCGCTCTAAGCACACACACACATGTATAAACATGAATATATACAACTAAAGCTGCTTTCACATAGCTGCCCGATATCGTCTAATATATAAATCGGGCAGTTTCGGGTGAACAGCTATAAGTACAGACTGCTATCAGGCAGGTGGATGTAAGCCTTATACATGCGTTTATATATAAATATCCTATTATTAAATCTTAATTAAATCTTATTATCCTTTGACTTAACGATATCTAGTAAATGTTTTGAAATGAATAAAGTGAAGCAGCTGATATCGTGATAATATCGAGCAGCTATATTGTGGTGTGTGAAACCTTGCTAAGGGTATGATTGTAGTAAGACATTTGGTCAGGTGAACAGTCAATCTGTAGTCTGTCCTTCTATTCAAGTTTCCTGCTACCGAAAGCATACCCTAATAAAATTTATATCTGACGACATCAATTTATTTGCTGTGTACCTATTACTGTTAAGTTTTACATCGTAAATCAATTTTATACGAAATGAAATGACCCTCTACTCACCTCGGATCAGATACACAATTAGATCATTGTCGTTATTGTACTCGTGAATATTCACAAATATCAATATTTAATCAAATTTAATAACTGCATGTGTAGCTCAGTTAGATAAGGTGTCAGAAACACAGGTAGTAGGACGCGGGTTCAAACCCCGTCGCTTCGATAGGACATTAGAGCCATTTGGTTATGTATCCAAGTTCCTGGATAAATAATAATACAATTTAAAAATATGTTTTTTTAAAACAATCTATTACACCACCATTATTTGTAGTGGTCTGTTCTTAAGCCACAGCGATAACAACAACCATTCAGTGATATTCACACGTCCTTCAGTGATATTCACACCTCCTTCAGTGATATTCACACCTCCTTCAGTGATATTCACACCTCCTTCAGTGATATTCACACCTCCTTCAGTGATATTCACACCTCCTTCAGTGATATTCACACCTCCTTCAGTGATATTCACACCTCCTTCAGTGATATTCACACCTCCTTCAGGTACCACGCTACACCTCCGCTGCCGGTTCAAATTGGCTAACAACAGTCTGATCGAGTGGCGCCACCGCAGGACTAACGGTACAGCGTTCGTGACCTTGGCGAACACGCGCAGAGGTCGAGTACGTACCTACAACAAGAAGAAGGAGCTACAGGTGCGTCGTAGTCGCCCCGCTCACGACGGCGGGGTCTACGAGTGCCGTTACCGTGGCAACACCATGAGCTCGGTTAATGTTCGCTTCATCACTAAGAAACAGGCGCGGCTCAGGTTAGCGGGCTACACTTACTAGCGTGTGCTTGCGAGGACAGTCGTTTACTTACAAATGTTCAATCTCTCCAACTTTTATGCTACAAATATCGCACCCTTAAGTATACAGTATACAGTATACTATAGTACAAGACATGTGGAAAGAGTTGAAAATCATTTAAATTATTAACGATTAGTTTAATTGAATACGTTTTCACTACGTTATTAATTGCACGAGTTAACAGATTTAAATAGATGAACTTCATTAAAATATACATATATATACATACATATATATGAATACGTTAGTTAGTATCGCACGATTGACTGTTGATTACGTCGAAGTTCATCGGCCAGTTGTTCTGAGAAAATAAACGTCTTAATCATAATCAGTGGAAAATCCTTAGCTATCCGTAATGATAAATATTGACCTATGCTAATCTTAGGACATATTAAATCTAGTGAATTCTCCGTTCTAATTCTGAGCCGCTCGTCCAACTCTCCATAGGTACAACAGTCGCACGGATTCAATGAACCTGTTCCGCAAGTTCTACCGTAAACTGATCAAGAAGGCGCGCCGACGGAAGAGGAAAGGGCGAGGCGGGCGTACCAACTCTAAGAAATCACCGGACCACGACCACAGCCTACAAAGACCGCTGTTGTTGTTTGTCGATAAATTACCCCGATACGCCTTGGACGATTTGCCCCTGGTGTGGAGTACGGGAGAATGGGGAGCGTGTAGCAGGTGTGACGTGGACATGAACGCTATCGAAACACTGAAAAGTTATAAATCATTATGTAATATACATCTAGTTGTGGCGTAATTAAGTATTTAGTAAATACCTCTTTAGGTAGTGTATTCTGAATGAACTCATTTATTAGTGATGCGTATTAAATTGATATATTCAATTTATGATTTTTAATCAACCCATATAATTAGGTTCATAATATACTGATTTATGTCTAAACAGTTTAATTTAATTACTATTTATAATTATTAATTAATATTTAATAACTATTTCACAGTATCATTGTGATTTATTAATAGATAAACAAATGTTCTCAAAATATATTAATTTGTACAATAATTTTACAATTTTCTTGGTATTATTTAATTTATAAATTTTGTTTCATTAAATTGTAAAGTCCCTTAAATTTTAAATCATTTGCATATACTTCTTTTTATAGTAGCAAAATAGAATATTATATTTCAAATATATATAACTATTTTAGAAATTTTATTCTAAATATTATCATGTTCACACCATCGATATAAAGAAAGTGGATAAGCAATTGACTCATGCAATGCATGTAAAAGATAGACACGTGAATGACACTTTTATCGATAAATTAACAAAATGGTATCAGTGATTTTGATTGGATATTAGTCATATTTTATATGTCAAATATTAAAACAGTATATTAAATAGTATTTCGTCGAAATAGATTAAAGTGACTTCTATCTATATCAATGGATTTAAATTATAAATATCAATAAAATAAATAAAATAGTATTATATCTTCAATTTAAATACACAAAATTACGAGGAATGTTGATATTATGTATTTTAAATATATAATTTTATTTTTAGTATAGATAGTACATTAAAATTGGTAGTGATTATCAATATATATATGATAAATACATATTATTATAAATAAAAAGTAGTGGGCCAGATAGTGGGTTTCGACTGCAGCGCCCATAGCGGATAGTGCCATACACTACATTCAATTGCGTATCCACTTTCTTTATATCGATGGTTCACACATATTCATATATGTTCACACACAATCCATTCTAAATATAAAAACCTGGTATAACGGGGTTAAGGATATATAAATAATTATGTTAATAATTAAATATAAATTAAAATATAGATATTTAAAAAGTGTTACAAATATAGGATTCGTAAATAAATGTTATTATAAAAATTAATTTATTATATAATTCATAAACTTTAAATATATTGCTTATTATATTATTCTATTATATTATATACTCTATTATATTATTATTATATATATATATATATATATATATATATATATATATATATATATAATATATTATATATATATATATAAATTATATTATTAAATGTATATTATAGTATTACCAAAGATTTTGCGAAGCAAAGATATAACACTCCCTATGCATGCAACGTAATTTAGTAATATCCCCAACCGCTGCTAGCAGTAGTATCGAAATCACTGAAATAGATTTAGGTTCGGCTCTGTTTGCATACAACAATGTTTTCATTGCTCTATTAAATTACATGCAATATAAATTAGCTTTTTCTCACTAAATATATACTTATAGCATTTAAAACATAAATATCATATTTGTTTGTTATATATTAGTAATGAACACTTAGTTTTCATCATATAAATATTAATTTAAAGCATATTATTTAACATTTTAAAAGTGTATAGTTAAATACGAATTTACATTATAAACAACGCATAGTTCCTAAAAGTAACCCGCTATAGGTGGCACCAGGGTATTTTGTATACAAATTCGAATTACACGATTTCGCGTAAGTGTTATATCTTTCCTTCGGAAAATCTTTGGTATTACTTTATTTTTAAAATTAAAAAAAATACATTTTAAAATATTTTTAAAATTAAATAATACATTTTAATATATATATCAATTAATATTAATTAGCAATTAATATCTTTACAATGAAAGTAATATATATGTATATAGTATAAATAATGATTATGATATATTTAGCATTATGTGTACTTCATAGATTAGTTACAAAAGATTTATATTATTGTATAAATAATTAATATTTGTTAATAGAATTTTCATAATTGTATTCACTATTAATGGACATCGAAAATATGATGATGATGATGATGATGATGATGATGATGATGATGATGATGATGATACTGATGATTATGATACAGATGATGATGATGATTATGATGAGGATAATGCAGATGATGATGATGATGATGATGATTATGATGATGATAATGATGATGATGATGATGATGATATTGATGATGATGATGATGATGATGATGATGATGATGATGATGATGATGATGATGATGTTGATGATGATGATGATGATGATGATAATAACGATGAAGATGATGGTGATGATGATTATGAAGGTGTGTATGATGATGATGGTGATGATGATGTAGATGTAGATAATGATGATGATTATTATTAATGTTGGGATATAATAAAAGTATACCCTATATGGTATCGATGCTATATCAGTATGTTGCAGACTGCAGTAGATGATTAACTATAACCTATTGAAGAATATAGACATTGGGACACGCTTAATATTATGATGTTAACATTTAACCATCGCCCACAGTACACTATTGAACACTAACCACTTCCCTTGCCACACCTCTAACCATGCCCCTTGCCACACCCCTAACCACGCCCCCTGTCACATCAACAGACTACGGCGTCTACAGTAATGAACAGAGGCGCACTGTGACTTGTGAACTGTTGACTCGACACTTCTACATAGAAGTCGACCCCAAATACTGTTTGAAGAAGAGGCTGAAGAATTTGCAAGCCCCACCCTCAGTACGAAACTGCCCTAACCCCCTGTGTTCCACGTGGCAGACCGCAGTATGGGGAAAGGTACATAGAAGATACAGAGATATATATAGATATAAGATAGATTGATTGATTGATTTATTAGTTTATTGAAACACCGTAAATATATAATAATTATATAACTCAAAAGTATATAATAATGGTGAAGACAAATTAATAAATATATATATATATATATTTAATATTATATATATATATATATTTAATATCATATATATATATATATATATATATATATATATAAGTTAATTTCAAATAAAAACTATAACAAATAATAAATAAACACAAAATGACTAGCTAGATAACAGAAATTTGTTTACATTGCAATGAAATGAATTATAATTTTTAGTTTTTTTAATATTAATTGGAAGCAAGTTCCAATTAGGGGCAATAGAAACATAAATAAATAGATAGATATACATTTATTTCTATAAATACCCGTTTAATATCGAGTATCTATCATTAGTGTACTGTATTATCAGTAACTGCCTATAACCTAATTATATGAGAGAACTATAGTTCTATAGTACTATAGTATACACCATATTATATTATTCTTTATTTTAGCACTTCATGAATACATTAATTAACTTACTATTACTATTTTCTACATTTATTTTTTATGTATTTTTTATTTCCATATTTTATTTTTATTTACTTTATTTTACTAAATAATAAATGATGATGATGATGTTTTTCACCTCCTTTTGTTCTATAAATAGATGATTACATATAATATATGTGGAATTTGTGCATGTTTTTCTAAAATAGCTAGAGATATATTTGTATTATTCTATTATATAGATTTCATATCTATAAATCTATGATATATTCTTTTTAATTTTTACCAATTATTTGTGTATTTATTTTGTATATACAAATAAATATATATTATTATAAAATTGTATATCATAAATATAAATAAATATATTATAATAATATATATATATATATATATATATATATATATAACACAATGTAACATGTTAAGATGTAAAACTAATTAAATACAATTATTTTATCATACAAATATGTTGTAGAATAAAATATTTTGCATTCTAAATCTAATATACCCATCTAAATCTCCCCCAAAGTATTCCCACCCCTCCCATCTAAATCTCCCTAAGTCTCCACAGCCCCATTACTACCCCGTCGCCACCGTTCACAGTGCGACACCTGCGTCACCCAGTACATGGCGACCCAGCGAAGAGAGGTGACCTGCGTGAACCCTACCGACCCCACCACTAGAGGGGGCGCAGCGCAACCTTGCCTAGCCGCTGACAGACCCGTAGATTCCAAACGCTGCCACAACAAGAAGTGCGTAGCTCGCTGGAACCACAGCCCCTTCGGCCGGGTTAGTTAGCGGTGCCTGGGTGTATGTGTAATAAGCATTGTAATAAGAAGTGTGTGTTAAGTCCAGACGCGCGCATACACATACATATGTGTGCGAGCGTAAAGCTGATGCCACATTTGCTAATCTGACATTAAACATCTGACGTATTTGATCTATAATAACGGCGATTATTTGCAAGTGAGGTCACATCTTAAGGGTAGAATATCGGTGAGGGTTTAATGTTAATGCTAGCAGTTCTCGGTCCGTTGCCACCTCATCATTACGCACAAACATACACTCCTTTAATACTACGCATCCGTCAAACCTCACTAACAAACCTGATATGTAAAAACAAAGTAATAAACTCGACATGTATTAACTTAATTCGTATACTAAACAAATGACAAGTACTAACAAACCTGATACATAAATCTATCATGACTAATAAACGGGTTAGGTAGCGTTACTGTGTTTAATTAGTGTGCAGTACCTTCTATCCTTTCCGTTAGTTAAACCCCCACCCTGACCACCCTTATTTTAACCCTACCCCCTCATATACACCATTACTTAAACCCCGCCCCCCCCCTCCATAGTGTTATCACAGCTGCGGAGGTAAAGCTTTCATGTACCGTCATGTCGGCTGCTTTTGGGAGAGTAGCAAATTCAAGAGCAGCAACTGCGAAATGTCTGTTAGACCTCACAACGTTCAGACCTGTCATAACACCGCCACCGCTCGTAGGCCTTCCTACACCCGCTGCCCTAAACCTGGTTAGCACTGATAACACCTGATAACCTACTCGTACGTATTATCATGTGTTCTATTAGGTTTCGTAGTATATTTATGTATAATATATCCGACGATAAATATTTAATTTATAAAAGATAAAAATTAATATAGATTTTATACCATGAATATTTACTTTAAATGTTCTCATATTGTTAATGTTCTCATATTGTTAACTATGGTATTATTTAATATTTAATATTAAGATAATATGAGTCAAAATAAGATAACATAAGTCAATAAAAAAATAGATACTATATCGCACAACATAATTATCAATATATGACCATGCTTACCAAATAAGAATATGTATATTATTTTTATGAAATTAATAAATTATTACTAATAGAATAGAAAATATTATTATATAATCTAAACTCAACCTATATAAGTTTTTATTTAGTATCAGATATAAATAATAGTATTGGGATAATGGTTATATATGGATAATAATCCTGTGTGTAGTCATAAGTTGAGACAACGTAACATTGTATTACAATTGATTAAGCTGCGATCCCAGATTATATATTCATTAAATAATAGATATATTCTCTGCCCTATAGCATTTGCATACTATTTAGCTATGCGCAACCATCGCTCTCTCTAACCCTCTCTCTCTCTAACCCTCGCTCTCTCTCTCTAACCCTCGCTCCTCTCGTACAGGATGTTACGACAAGATGCTGTACTGTAAGATGATAGCGAGTCAGAAGGGCAGGTGTAACGAGAACCTCTGCTGTAAGTCGTGCTACGAACGAAGCGAAGCGCTCAAGAAACGCGCGCTTCCCAGGTCGTAAACACGCCACCGGTAGGCGTGTTAGGGGCGTGGTAGGGGCGTGTTTAGGGGCGTGTTTAGACGAAGCGAACGCCTTACGCGTGTTTACATTACGTATTCACACTTATTTATTATTGAAATAGTATCACCCGTGTCTTCTTCGTTGTATATTTCTATAATTCGGTGATACTATTTCAACAACTCGTCGATACTCGTACTCTCGTATCGACACATTATTGACACACTATCATACGTGTGTGTGGTCTCATTAATTATTACACCGGAAATGCTATAGATCAGTAGCGATATCGTAACTTACTAGATTAGCTTACTTGTCGAGCGAATGACGTATCAACGAGTGACTGTATATATTATTATTTTAGATATAATTGAAAATGTTTTCAATTTATTTATTTTAGATATTTTAATAGTAAATTCTCTATCCAATAGAATACTATTATATCAAACACGTACGCTACATATTAAAGATTATCATTTTAATGACGGCATCCAATGTCTTTAATCAACTGCTTATCGTGTAACATTTCCGAGTGACCTTACATAATACTCATTGTTTATATCCACTACTTATTATTTATATTATTCGTAAATATTGATTTACTATTCGATGTTTTAATATTATCACGATGATTATCGTGAATATTATTATTTTTCGCTGGGTAGACATGTATTTCAATATCAAGTCATTTTCTATTGCAATTAGTTATATATATTTTGTACAGTTATAAAATAAATGTCCACATAATATATTATATATATTATAATCAATTTTAAATAAAACTATGATTAATTTCGTTATATCTTATTATATAGATAATAATACATGTTTTTAACGAAGTAGAAACTTATTTTACTTTAGTTATTCTCCTATAAATGTGTTTATATATATATATATGTGCGTGTATTAAATGTGCATATATGAATGAGTATTATTATTTAAAATATCTACTATAGAAGTATCTATTTAAAATATTTTATAAAAATAAATGTTTACATATATAGCAAATAAAACTAAGAATTGAATGAACAAGTAATATATTATATAATGTAATACTCCCCATATCTATTTAAAATATTTTATAAAAATAAATGTTTACATATATAGCAAATAAAACTAAGAATTAAATGAACAAGTAATATATTATATAATGTAATACTCCCCACTTTGAAATCTTTAATAATAATGAATTATTAATTTTATATTATAGTATATTTGAAATATTGTTATAAAAACCCAAATTTTCTACAACAAAAACAAATTTTTAAAAACCCTGAAGAGATAATGCAATAATTAAGATACAAAATGAAACATAAATCAATATAAAATTATAAATTTTTGTTAAAAAAAAGTTGTTTGTCAAAACAGATTTCGTTTATTTTATTTTTAAATGATGAAACAGATACATATTTTATTATATAATTATTTAATGAATTCCATATATTAACTGATCTATTCTTAATTATATTTGTAATTGTATTATCATAATTATGTATTATATTTTATTTTTTATAATTACCTCTAGTTCTACAATTATTCGAAATGTTAAGAATATCAGATATATTTATATCTGTATAATTATTTGAAATTTTAAAAATTGTGGTTAGATCTATTTTTAATCTTCTAAGTTCAAGTGATTATAATTTAAAATATTCCAATCTCTCTTTATATGATTTATAATTAATATTTGATGAATTTGTATATCCTATTATTGAGGTTTATTATTTAGGCTTATAAACTATTATGTAATAAATATATATATATATATATATATATATATATATATATATATATATATATATGCCTATAAAGCTAATAAACATATCTAGTATACACATACAATATAAATAAACCTTCCTACAAAATCAGGCCAACTAATATATAACATTAAAAATCCATATAAATAAAATAAAAATCTATTCATTGAATAAACAAATTATAAAAAATATACATAAATATTATAGAATATATAATATGTTGTATAATAATATAATGTTATATTAAAATAGACTTCTTCTAATTATTCAAAAAATATAAATAACCATTTATTTAAAATGTTTTAAATCTTATTTACTGTATTCTATATGTATTTATGTGTGTATATTATTTACATATATCTTTTTATATATCCTATAATATTTTATTATGATAGTAGATATATATGTCTCGAAGCCTTTTGCAAGCACAAATATACTGAATATTTGTATTCATATTTATTATATTATATACAACAAATAACCTTTAATAAACGATTATTATTATTATATAAAGATATAATTTAAATTATTATTAATATATTTGTGATCACTGAATTAGATTTCTTAGGATAAATGACAATTTATAATTCTGATTTATTATATAAATAGTTTGCAACTAATACAACTAATTGCAGTTACTGTTATGGCTATATTATTTTCAACTTATTTTTCAATATTATTCCACTTTTCGTTTGTCTTTACATCGATACACTTTAAATATCAATAATATAATTTTATAAATAATCCAAATGTGTATAAAATATATTAAATTATATACATAAAAAAATGATTGTAATACCGCCCAATCTAAGGCGGTGTTACAACAGGGTTACGATCAAAAAGGACGAGTTGAGGTGTAAAGATTACATTTTAAATACGAAATAAATTGTTATAGGCTCACTTTGGGATGTAATGCAGATAAAAAAAACCAAACAGGACAAAACTAAACCAATTAAACTAAATAACCCACAAATATCTATACAAAATATATGTATATACTATTAACTCGTATTTCAAATGTAACCTTTAATCCTCAACTCGTCCTTTTTGATCGTCCCTTTCAACACCTATATACACGTAATTAGGCATTGCAACAATGTATAAATATCATCTATCCTATTCATAATTGCAATACCATAGTTATCTAGTAGATATCAAGTAAATAAAATTTGAAAATAATTTAGAAATAATTTTCAGATATTTTCATAAATTTTTCCAAAATAACATTCTAACTTCGCAAATATATTTCAATTATTTTCATTAATTTTTTTTAATTATTTGCAAACTAAGCGCACAATTTTCAGAATTTAATAAATATTTAGTCAATAATTATTGATAATAATCAACACATTTGCAAATCAAAAATAAATGATCTGGAGAATATAATAAAAATAAAAGATATGGTTATATATATAAGCCTAGACAAGATTTTCCTAAGGGTTGGGTTCGAAATTATTAATAATATAAGTAATTATATATAATCTTATATTAAATATACCTATTATAAACAAAACAGTTTTGTTGATAATAATTTATAATAATTAGAAATAAAATTTTAAAACATTTTCAAATTTTTTTTATAATTTCACATACGCATTTCATATAATATTTCGCCATCTAGTGATTATATACTATTTAGATTGAATTACATTGCGAGGTACTATATATTTGCTTAGCAAAATCTTTGGAATAAATATATTATTATATAAAATAAATATTTGTTACTTCAAAAATTAGTTAAACTGAATAAATTGTGGTATATTAATTGGTATTTGCAGACCTATCCTCCATTATTTGATATTGAATAAACATTAATAATGATGTTAAATATGTATAACAATATATATAAATCAAAATCAATTTTAAGAATGAAACATTTTATCTATTTTATATATATATTTCGTTAATAATAAATAAATAATAGAAAGTAGACTTTTTTTAAATTTAAACATTTATCTGCAATAAAAATGTATATTTTAAATGTAATTAAATCTATTAATAATCTTAATATATTAATTAATATAGAATTTGCAAACTTTCTGTTTTATTTTCAACAAATTTACAAACTTTGTGCTTTATTTGTAAATTATTTTCGTAAAATTTTTGAAAATCATTTTTTTTATATTTGCATACATTATTTTAAATATTTTCAAAACTTTGTGTTTTATTTTCAAAAAGTTTACAAACTTTGTGTATTATTTTCAAAAAATATACGGAAAGTTGCAAACTTTATTATTTATTTACAATAATTTTCAAAATTCGTAAATAAATTACAAAAATTGTAACGAACATTTTTCAAATTTTGAGTTTATTGGGTAATATTTAAAACCTCAAAAGGTTATAGGAGGTATTGATATTTTGTAATGTAGGTACATAATAGGGATGTAAATGATGCCGAGCCGAGACATTCATTTTCGGAAAAAAACGAGCCCCAAGCGAACCCGAGCCGAGCCGAGACTCTAACAAAACGAGCCCGAGCCGAGTTGAGACTTTAGGTAAGTGAGACTTTAGGTAACTGAGACTGAGACTGCATCATGCTTTAGATTTGAGCATCATTTACATCACTAGTACATAGTATGTACTACATACGGTATGTAACATACCATCGATTTAAAACAGATTTCTTTATATTGATGATACACACATATATGTGGGGACAGAAGCAAGACCTCCTATAAGGAGGTCTTGACAGAAGGAACTAATCTTTAGACATTTTTTTCAAATTAAGTAGAATATATGTATATGTAGAAGAAATATTATAAATATATTAATTATATGATATATATCATAAATAAATTGAAGTTAGCAGTCTATCAATAACCTAAAGAGGAAATAATGCACATAAGGGTAAACTGGCTTCATACTTAGTTAATGGTACTACCCTAAACTGTTTAATTAATAAGCAAATCACCATAACTATATTTTTTAAATTAGAAAAAGAATCATTAAGCGCTGTTCACATGAGCAATCTATTCCAGCAATTTCGTAATGGAATTCTTAAGAATTGCAAAAATGTGACAGTATGTGTTTTTTCTGCGATTATTGATAAATGTTCTAATCCGAATTTATTCTAGTTTTGTGACAATTAATGCAATTAGTAAATAAACGCACGCACAAGTATATTGACGAATATTAATGCATACGCATTTACCTTTCTAGCGGTCAATCTATTTATAATCGTTTACGATTATAATTGATTAAAATTATGATTAAATAATTAATAAATAATTAATAATAATTATAATAATTAATAATAATTAATAATAAGGATAATAATTAATAATAATTATAATAATTAATAATAATTATAATAATTAAAAATAATTATAATAATTAATAATAATTATAATAATTATAATAATTATTATATAAATATATTAATATTATATTCTATAAAATAATTGTATGATCATGATCAATCATATTAATTCGAAATTGTATATTATTAATAATATACTATAATTTATTGTGTATAGGTAAAAGTAATTGTCTCCTTTAGCTCAATTCTAAGGGACGACATGTATAAATATTTTTTAGAAACATAAAAATCCACTTGTATTCTTATGAGAAATCCATTAGGGATTAGAAAATTCTAATATCTATGATTTTCCCAATGATATTCAAATAAATATTGATCATGCGCAAGAATTTCAATAAAAAAAACAACTAGAGTATCGTAATAATCCGCTAGATAATAATAGCGTACCCATTACTTTGATTTGTTATATTTTCTTATACTTTGTTATGTATGTAGATTACTATATGTATTCATAATAATGAGTATCGAATCACTTATCTATGATTACGCTAGAGATGGGGAATTACTTCGCCTGGAATGCTTAAATTATTATTCGAAAAGTAAAGTAACGGAGTTGATACACACACAAGTTGAAGGGTCGACTCCTCTTCTTATAGCGTGTATAAATGGACACTTTAGAATTGTCGACTACCTAGTTCGTGTACATAACTGCGATATCGAACAAGTAGGTTCGATTTCTTTCGAAAATGAAGTTATCGACGGAGCTCCACCGCTGTGGGCCGCCGCTGCTGCTGGGAGAGAAAACATAGTCGCTTATCTTATCGGATGCGGTGCCAGAGTGAATCATACCACCAGAACGAACTCCACCCCTTTACGAGCAGCTTGTTTCGATGGACATATTCATATCGTTGATTACCTAATCAAGAGAGGAGCCGATGCGGAGATCGCGAATTATCACGGACACACATGTTTGATGATAGCTTGTTATCAAAATAAGATTAATATCGTCGAGTTGTTAATTAAGGCTGGAGTTAATGTGAATAGGAGGAGTGAAAAAGGTTATAAATATATTTATTCTAATTACTGATTATATTTAATTATATATTAAATATAATATTTTAGAATAAGAATCTTAAAGATACAATTTGTAATAAATATTATTTATTTAAATTATTATAAATTAATGTAAAATAAATTATTTTTATATATCGTATATAATATTTAATATAATATTAATATATGATCATTCATTTTATATCAATTAATTATTTAATATTAAAATTGATATTACAATTTTATTCGTACATTTTATAAAACATCAAACAATTTTAATATTTTGTTTGTGAAATTAACATTATTATTTATTAAGATTATAAAATTTAATTAACATTTATAAATAATTATATTATAAATATAATTAGAATATACTATTTTCTCTTTCCATACATTACACTTTTTTTCTTCAAAATATTAAAAAACTTGAATTATATTTTATAATTGATTATAGTCACTATAATAGTGTAAATATAAGGAATATTTATTTTTTCAATTAATACTTGTCATGCATATAATACATCATTCCTTTCCCTTAAATTAGTTCCGTTTATTAAAATTCAATATATTTTACAATAGAAAGATATATGACGTACAACTAGTTACCATAACATATATTATTATATACCTGTAAATAGCAATCGGTTATCAAATAAAAAATAAACGCGACTTTATATATATATAGTTCTTCACTGATTAAGTATTCGTACAGTATATATTATATATATATATAAATACCATATAAAGCGTATATAAATATAACCATATATATGACATATATATTATATATATATATAAATAACATAAACGGTGTGTATTTGATGTGTATATAATGTATGACGTGTACAGCGTGTTTACACACTGGCCGCCTATCAGGAAACACTGCGCTGCACGACTGCAGCGAGGCAGGTAATCTCAACATATTCAAGCTGCTCCTCAAGAACAACGCAAAGATGCAGATGGACGAGTTCAACGCCACTCCGCTGATAACCGCGGCCTCTTCCGGTAAGTGAACGCCAATGATGTGCGCGCTAATAAAACGCCGACCGAGCGATGCATTTCTCTTTATTTACATTTTATTTATATATACATTTTATATTTACGTTATAAATATGACTCGATATGGTTGACTTGTACTAATGCATATACATGTGTATTATGTAATCATTCCGTCGACCTCGTTTAGTAAATCATCACCGAGTTCTATTTATAATTGAAATATGAGAAAATAGTTGTAGCGCCGGAGTTGTTAGTTGGCGACATAGAAATACATCAAGGAAGAAAGAAACCATATTAATTTAAAAACTCAATAAATTCACTCTATTTTATAATATAATAAATTGCTTTGTATATAATGTTCGTCGTAACTAATTAAAAATATTCATTAAACGACGCGCAACAAGTATTAAACGCGGGTTACTAGTAGATTTAAATTTCGCGACGGAACTATTTCAATATAAATATACGATACCAATATGGCGTGTATGTTACACGATGCATGAGTCACACGCACACGAGATCATCACGATGCGTGCACCCCCCGCAGGTAACCTGTGCATCGTGGAGTTCATGGCTAAGAACTGCCCGGCGGTCAGTAAGATCGAAGTGATCAAGTCCCTGATGCTGCTGGGCGCTACGTTCGTAGACAAAGACCACGAGATCGTCAAGGGCATCAAGTACTGGATGTTCGCGTTGATGCGCAAGTTTAGGTTGAAGGTCGTCTCCGGTGACGATTACGTCGAGGAAGAGGTAGGTGGCGTCCCCTAGATAGCACCGTAGATGATTCTAGTTTATAGGAATATTTACGTCTCGATAATACTTTATTTCTCTTTGTAATATAAGCATATATTTAATAATTAACAATATATTATTATTTGTTTATTCATTATTTTGATCTAATATTAATTGTATAATTATTTTTATTTAACTGATGATTATAATTATTCATTCATTAATTAGTCGATGATTAATCATTATCACTCTTCATTATGACCTCTCCCTATATGACCGACAGTATCACCAACATGTAGGGGTCACATACATTTATCAGCTACAAATACAAATATAAATAGACGTTATCAAATAGATACAAATAAAAAAGTATGAATACAGATAATCAGTGATGAAATATTGTTGTGATGTTTGAATTAGGGATTAATATGCTAACTAATTTGGGAAACTTTAAATAATAGTTAAATAACATTATATTAATAAAATATGTAACATTATATTCATATTTCCGATCTAATCAATTAAAAATAGTTGATAGTATTATTATATTTATAAATGCTAATAGTATATCTACCTCTACACATTTATTAATAATATTATTCAACAATACTTTAAAAATAAATAATTTTAAAATCATCACAAATTAGATTTAGAAATATAATACAATTTAAATATAATGCGAAATATTTACAATATTTCCTCTTATAATATTATTTAGTAAAATATTTCATTATATCGTTATTATTTTTATATAATATTTTTATAAATTTAAGAATTATAAAAAATTATTATTCTAATCTAAAATATTTCATATAAATAATGTCGATTTATTATACATTCATAAATTAAATATATTTATTAAATTTTGTATGCTATATTTAACAATTAAGTACTTTTGAAGTGTGTTTGATGTTGTATTTCAACAAATACTAATAAAAATACATATTTGATTAATCTTTCAAATACAAATACCTATTTGACCCCATCCCTACCGACCGGTCATCAACTATTCATTAAGCACACCCGTATAATAGTAAGAGTAGCATCGCTGCGACTCTATGCTACCTCACATCACCCACAGAACTTGCCGATAGAAGCCTACGACAACTACAACCAAGTGGACACACCAGAAGAACTCAGCGAACTCTCACACAACGTAGACTGGATTCATATGCAAGTTTGTACACCTCTACTACACCTCTACTACACATCTACTACACCTCTACTATACATCTACTACAGTATTGAATTCAAGAAGTTTTAGTTTCTAAAATTATAATATTTTTCATAACTTGTAGATTCATCATTTCAAACATAATAGATTCATCATTTCGTAACTCAAACGGCTTTGAATTAAAACAGTTCTCTTTTCTTCATTATATATATATATATATAATCATATTATATAATACGAATTTAATAATAAATAACCTAATATTACCTTAATTAATGTGTATCTTATATGATACCATAACAATAAAAAAAATGTATATGCAATACTTTTCAAAAAAACATTTCAATGAACAATGAGAACCTTGTAACAATTGAAAATATAGTAATCACGTATCACATGCTAAATACCTCTCTAAATATCATCTCACTATCTAAACTTCATTTCTAACCTACCATCAATAATTTACCTCCTATCCTTCTGTAATGTCCCCCAAATATTATTTTTTACCTCCACAAAAAATCATAATTATAACGTAATCCTATTTATTTTATAAGTATAAGTATTTCTAAGTATTTTATTTTTAATATTTTCTACTTATTTAATCATTAAATTGTTTTTCATATACAATTGAAAATAGACTAATTATATTTGGAATTTGCCCCCCCCCCCCCCACTTTCAAATCATTAAAAAGGTAACTGCTTCACACCTGCACTACCACCTACAGGCGTTGGTGATCAGGGAGCGTATCCTAGGCCCGGTGAACTCTGACACGTCGTACTACATCCGTCATCGCGGCGCCGTCTACGCGGACAGCGGAGACTTTGATCGTTGCATGCGTCTCTGGAACCACGCCATCAACCTGCAACTAGAGCATCGTACGCCCCTTTCCCTGCTCACCCAAACCTCGTTCCTATCGTTCGCCGAACTGTTCTCCTACCTGCGATCGGACGACCAACACTGGCGCTACCACTCGGTCAGCCTCGACGAGATGGTCAAGATACTCGCGTTGAGCGTCTACGAACTCGAGCGCAGCGTACCCTATCTAGCGGGGCGCGAGGCCAACAAGCGTCTAGCTACGGGCGACTACTACGCCGGCGGTAGGGCGGGCGGGGGCAGCGGTTGCGACGTCTGCAACCTACGACACCAGTGCGATCAGCTCATGTTGGTCATGCTTCACATCACGTCGCTGGTGTACTCGTTCATCCGCAAGGCGGCCGCGACTACCCCATCCACGGCCGACTTCGAAGCCACCGTTAAACGGTTCAAGAAGCTCGTCTACCGCATGATTCGCGTCTCTCCCAACGGCTGCTCGGAGAAAACGTTCCTGCACCTCGCCGTTAAGAAATCAAAGTCTGTGATCGGTCGTTACCCGTTGTCCGTACGTCCCACCCTGCCCCTGAGTCGGCTGTTCGTAGACCTCGGTAGCGACGTTAACGCTAAGGACTCTACCCTGTCCACCCCGCTACACTGCACCCTGGAGGCGGCGGGTCCCGACAACGCCTCCATCGTTTGCCTGCTCATGGACAACGGGGCGCACACCGACCTTCCCGATATCGACGGGGTCACCGCGTACAGCCTACTTCGCGACGACACCCTCAAGAAAGCCAACCGCGAGAAGATCAGTCTTCAGTGTTTGGCCGCTTCCGTGGTTACCAGGCACTACGACGTCAATGAGATTGGGCTGACTTCCTGGCTGCGCGAGTTCGTCGACATGCATTAACCCCTCCCCACCCCCCTCCACCAACCTACTTCGTGATTATACTGTATGGTATTATGTTTTTAGTATTTTGATTACCCAGCGACTACTAAGAGCTTTATTTCATCATCGTTATTATCCAACCAACAACATCATTGTCTACATCTCATTTTCATTATCATATTTTATTTTAGCATTATCCACCACCTATACATATATATTATGAATACAATAAAAAATAAAACCCAATTTGCCGATCGGCGACGACGTATTATTATTTATGATTTTATTCGTTAAAAATATTCGTATTTATTCCCAAACTCCGCCCTCTTTGCAA
Organism: Osedax fenrisi; assembly: GCA_964019155.1. NCBI lineage: Eukaryota > Metazoa > Annelida > Polychaeta > Sabellida > Siboglinidae > Osedax > Osedax fenrisi. The sequence continues at coordinate 94,050,944 of OZ025239.1, forward strand.
GACTTGATGTCCAAGAGGTTATCTCTGCGTATCTTTGTGTTCACCGAAGCCTCTCCGTGCTTCCTGATTCGGCGAGAGAGCTGAGACCGGCGTTTCTTCTCCGCCTGCGATCTAATTCGCTTACGTATGGAGGCTGCATCACCTCCGTAATCTTTCACATCTTTGATGACCACTCGATGGTGAGAATCTTGTCGCTTGTCTCCGTCACGGAAAGGTCTATTTTCCTGTGAAGGTCGAGTGTTGTCAAGGTAACGATGGTAGTAAGTAAGTTATTATACACTTATATATGTTTTAATCTCACGAGTGTAAATGAAAAGAACAGAAATGATAACAGAAGTGAAGGTCATAATGGTGTAGTGGTTTAACCTTGTTGAGTTTCCCGAATTCAGCTGCCAGTTCATCTTGTATATCTTCTTCCTCGTCATCACCAGCGAGATCTTCTTCTAGAATGTCTTTGTTGTCTGCGTATTATAGAGTATGTGATTAGTATACTTCAATATTCTCTTGATTGTCACGTGATTATTTTTATATAAAGCATATAATTTATCATGCATTCTAATAACAAATATAATGGAGAATATATTATACAAAAATTAAATAAATATTACAGTTCAACTTTCTATTTACATTGGATGCTAATTGTGTATTATTTATTTATATACTTATAAAATAGTGAACTATTTGATTTAATATAATTAACTATTATTTAATATTATAGAAATATCATCAATTTATATAATACAAAATGTAGTTATCTATAGATATATAAAATGTATTACATGTATTTGATACATAAATAATATTATAATAGATGCTTTAAATAAGTATAGAATTAATTAAATTTAGGAATTTGTTCAACTGGAATATATACACGAATCAGATCACTAGCACACAAGATGTCATGTAGGTCAGTAATGTCAGTTTCTATAAATGAGATTACTATTTGTAAAAACATACGATAGGTACATCTCAATAATCTAATAATAATCGCAATTCTAAACTTAGACGCAGGGAATTCTGATTGATTAGTGCGTGTGATTCGTAGTGAGTCATAGTGTATGATGCAATAGTTGTGTATACGTTATGCACATCTTGCAATCAATGCAGTAGTAAAGTCTTACATGACATATAATCAAAGCAATTAGCTACATCATTGCTGGTGTTGATGCATGCGTGTATTTTCATAATTTATTAGTTTATATTTCACACATGTTTGTTTATATTACTATTATTATCTACTACAAGTCTGTATGTAAGTTATTCATAAGTTAGTCTTATTATATATCATCAATATTATGATTACAATAGTATTTATATTAATTAAAATATGTATTTAAACACTATATTCATCTAATCCATAGTAATACTAATATAATAATAATATTTGATTATTGAATCACGATGTACAAATGTCCCCTCGAGAAGTCGTAGAGTAATCTAATCAATATAAGGTATGGGACATTTATAAATCTAGAACATATATACTAATGCACAATCACCTATTAAACACATTTTATAAAAAAAATGGTGTATAATAAATAAATAATATCTGTCATCATTAATCAAATAGTTAATTTATGTAAATATATATAATTATGTAAATATACATAGAGAATGTTATGTATTTTATAAAAATATAATTATATTATTAATAAATATACAAATTTCAAATAAAACTTTTCATATATAAACTCCTAATTTAAATTACTATATATATATATATATACAATTTAAAGTTTATTTAAAATGTAGTCTATTTTTAATTAATACAAATATAAATAATTCATTAACGACTGTATTTACATGTAAATAGGTACAGGCGATACTTGCTACTATTATAAATTCTATTTTGGGAAAAATAATTGGAATATTGCCAATATTTCCATACATTTATAAATTAGACATATAGGTAATATATACATTATATTAAGGATAGGTACAACCTATGTTCTATAAATATATTTGTATATGTAATTAATTGGAAAAATAGTGGTCTATTAAAAGTGTATTAACTTTTTTTTTATTTATTTATATAATACAACATTTATGGTAATTATAGATATTATATAGATCTGTAATAATTGCATTTTTTATAGAATATAAAAGAATATTTAATATAAAATTATGTTTTATAACTAAAAAATTATTATTTTGAAAATAAAATATACAATTATAAATATTTTGAATGTTACTAATTATTAAATTTAAAAAAATGGTATTATGTAGTTATATATATTCTAAATTGTTTGAAAATGTTAATTCAATTCAAGCATTATTGAAGGAGTTGATAGTGTTTGAATGAGTGAAATTAGTCAAAATAATTATTCTGAGTAAATTTATTCTACATATTTACAATATAATTATAAAAAAAGTATGAAATAGTTATACATGCAGATGATAATTTTTTATAATTATTTCATATTATATTATTATACAGAGCCATCAAAATATTGATTATTAAAATGTATATATAATATTCTTTATTTTAGCTTTAATAATTCTAAATTTGATTAATATTCATTAAATTATGATGATTATTAAATTAATTACTATTAATTTTATTTTTAATTATTATTATAATTTACTTAAATGATATACTTTTAAAAGTGTTTATTTTAGTTATATTTTACGTAAACACAAGATTTATATATCAATTTAAAGATAATAGTTAATATTTTAATATTATATAAACAAAAATTGTTTCAAATTTTTGTTCTCAAATTCAGAGGACGCAACTACCATTAAGGGGATCCCGCACATTTAAAGTGATGATAATTTATTTTTTTTAATATTTTTTTTTATTACATAATAATACTTATTGTAGTGTTTTTAAGTTCTGTAAACAAATTAGGCATGAATTCAGTCTAGAAATTGCATAAAAATGTGTTTTTTCACGATAATATAATGATATTATATGCTATTTTCAATATTACATTGTTATGCTGTCAAACTTCAAACGCTGATTTCTCAGAATAATTATTTCGCGCTAGGAATGTTCATTCAAAAATATAGAACATAAAAACTATTATAATTATAATATTATTTTTTTTTGCTTTATATAGAATTTAATTATGTGAATAGTAAAATAGAGAGATAATTAATAAAATGTATAGAATTCATCGTATATAATGATAATTTCTATAGAAATACCATCATTTTAGTATTGCTAATTTTTAATTTAGATATATATAATATAATAAATAATAATATTAAAAATAACTCTCTATTTTCCTATGCATGTATATGTTATCAATACATTAAAACAAAATTAGGTCAATTGAATGAATAGAATATCAGTTCTATTTTTTTTAGTGGACCTATATTTTTCCTATCTATTTATACACGAAATTGGCAAATTGCGTGTTATGTGCGGGATCCCCTTAAACAGTAACACACTTTAACAGAGAGAATTGTTAATAAAGTTCAATATTATTATATGTAATAAAAATAACAGAAAAATTATAAAGGAAAAAAAATAATGTAAAAAAAATAACTGGAAAAAAATATCCGATATGTATATATTTTATTAATTTTATATCATTTATTTTTTTGTAAACTGATATTTATACATGGATATTATTTATTAAAGACTTGTTATATAATATATTATTTCCTTATTATACATTATGATAAGTACACACTTGTAAGGGCTCATTTAGAAATGTAATGCAGGTAAAAAACCAAGTAACACAAAACCAAACCAATGAAACCAAACAAACCCAAAATATCAATCCGTAATATACATATATATAAGAACATCATATATCGCAGAAATTTCTATTATACATTTTCAACATTTATCAGAATTAGTTATTTCAGAAAACCTAAAAAATTTTGATAATTGATTAAATTATATTTTTTATTTTTTTTCCATTATGTTTGTTCCTGTTATTTTTTTTCAACCACGTTTGAGATATCTTCTTTATATATCAAAACATTATTATTAGAATATATTGTAAACTATTCTCTGAATATTATTTAGAATACTAGTGAATGTGATAAAATAATTATACTGAGATAAATTACCCATTAAATATCAATAAAATAATAAATAGAATTATTTTTAAATTTTGATAATCGATAATATACTAGTTATACAATAATACCTATACATTATTATATACATTATTTCCTATACAATTAAAATAAATGATATAGTCATAAATTAATGATATTTTGTTTTCAATATTTATAATTTGAATAATTATTAGTGTTACTAACCTTTAACACATGGTGTTATGGGTGTTATGGGTGTAATGGGTGTTATGGGTGTTATGGGTGTAATGGGTGTTATGGGTGTAATGGGTGTAATGGGTGTTATGGGTGTTATGGGTGTTATGGGTGTTATGGGTGTTATGGGTGTTATGGGTGTTATAGGTGTTATGGTGTTATGGTACTAATTAAACAATTATTTATTATATATATAATTGCATCTGAGTTCATAAAAACAATCATTATGACCTACCTACCCCATAAATAGTTATTTAAAAGAATGTAATAAACATATTTAATATCAATAATATTATATCTTCACTATTATATTTAATTCAAATATAAAATTTGATTTGTTAATTAGATATTATGTTAATTTAGCATACATATATGGAATTAATAAACATAAAATTGCTTGGCTAAATTGTCATCATTTCGGGTTTAATAGGTTTATAGTAAAGTTTACGAGGAATTAGTGACCATTTGTTATTGAAACCATATATTTTATAATTGAACAAATAAAAGAGTAATTAAAAAAATAAATATTTGACTATATATACTTTAATAATTTTAAATTAAAATATTGCTACTCCTGAAGCTGATACACTATTATCAAGATAAGGTTTTTTAGAAATACGTGTTTTGTGTTTAAATAAGACCCTATTATCTATAATGTTGGCAATAAGGTATATTATTCGACTATGCTATCAACATTGATGTACACACTCACCGCGATTTGATATAATCGTAAATTCTTCTGTGGTTAGGTTAGTGTTATTTTCGATTTGATCTTTTTCTTCCTCTTCTTCCTCCTCCTCATCTTCCTCTTCCTCCTCATCTTCCTCATCCTCCTCATCATCATCCTCTTCCTCATCATTATCTTCGTCCTCTTCATTTAGTTGATTATCTCTTAACAAAGGAAACTAAGAAGATGATGATAAACGAGGAGTCAGAAAGGGGCGCGGAGAGAGGGGTTTGGTTATAATGGGTGTGGAGAGATGAGGGTGATTATAAGGGGAGCAGAGATAGGGGTGAGGTTATAATGGGGGAGGAGAGATGAGGGTGATTATAAGGGGAGCAGAGATAGGGGTGCTGTTATAATGGGGGATGAGAGATGAGGGTGATTATAAGGGGAGCAGAGATAGGGGTGCGGTTATAATGGGGGAGGAGAGATGAGGGTGATTATAAGGGGAGCAGAGATAGGGGTGCGGTTATAATGGGGGAGGAGAGATGAGGGTGATTATAAGGGGCGTAGAGAGAGGGGTGCGGTTATAATGGGGGAGGAGAGATGAGGGTGATTATAAGGGGAGCAGAGAGAGGGGTGCGGTTATAATGGGGGAGGAGAGATGAGGGTGATTATAAGGGGAGCAGAGATAGGGGTGCGGTTATAATGGGGGAGGAGAGATAGGTGTTGTTATAAGGGGAGTAGAGATAGGGGTGAGGTTATAAGGGGGGCGTAACCTGATTTAGCTCTGCGTCCATTTCTTTCGTGAAACCACTCGCGAATATTTCGAGGTCGAGATTATGCGTCCGTCTGTCACAGGACAGAAATAAATGTTTTATACACGGGATGGAGTGGAGCATGTACTTTATACTTGAAATCTAGCACGAACAATATCATACTAATGCCGTAGTAGGCTCTTTATGTAATTAAAAGCGCGTATTAATTTTGTATATAAATATTAGGAACTGTATCAGTTATATCAATTATTAAATAAAATATATATATATATATATATATATATATATATATATATATGATAATGATAATACAAACTTGACATCGTTTAAAGTAGGGAATATCTCACTTTCGTAGTTATAGTTACGTTTGAAGAATTCTACAATGCAGTTCACATCACGGTCGAAATACCTGAGAACAAAAGGTTATATAGGTTATATAATAGGGGTAAATAATGCGTTCTAGGGAGACTAGGTATCTCCTGAGCAATAAACGACTTGGGTTTACATATGGGAACGTATATAGGTCGCGTAGTAACCTAATCTTAAAGATTAGCAGATGTTAATCGACGCTTAAACTAAAATCTGCGACTAAATCAAAAGTTAAATATCAGCGAATATCTAATAATAAACGTACGTACGCAAATAAAGAGTGTTGTTCGCAGTGATGTACGCTAATGGCTTAATCTGACGCATAGTTACGATACATCACAACTGCAATCATCGCTCGGGTAAGTAGGCAAAACTTGAAATATACAATTATCGCATTAGTAAACGATGTTATAGGTTTCATCTCGTGTTGGTTTAAATAATTTAATTAATTAAAATATATACACCGTACTTTACTTTATACATAATTACCAACTTACTCGATACTAAGGAATTATTGTGCCGGATACATACGTGCATACGTGTAAGGTTATATGTAATGCGCGTGTAAGACGTACATGTCAGCGTTGAAGTGAGAGATGGACACCATCTGAGGGAAGTCGTACAGAGTGAGATGGTCGTCTGCGTCCAGCATCAGGTTGAACTCGTTGAAGTCGCCGTGGATCAGCCCGTGTTCGGCCAACCGTACGATTAGGTTCATGCAGTCGTTGTAGAGGGAGCCGGCATCATTCACAGTACCGCATTGCGTTCTATGGGGGGGGGGGGAGTGTTACTATGTAAACTTAATATATATATATGTATATTATTTATGTTATACTGTATAACTTATACATCATTTATTTACTTTAATTTAAAGTTTTTTTACATTTATATTTGGTATAAATATATAATTTAGTTAGGTTTTATTATAATAAAATAAAATTATATAAATATTTTTTATAAAGAATTAATTAAGTAACATTATTAATCTAAATTTATGTGGAATAGTGGAATTGTATACAACACAAAGAAATGGACAAGTCAAGAGATTCAACTTGCATATTATTTAATTTGTATGAATATTATATGATATCCATTTATATAATTTATATAATATATATATATATATATATATATATATATATATGTTAATTAGTCCTAGTATACTTCTGTGTGTTTAACTAATCATGGTTGTATACATAGAAATAGGTCAATATCAGAGAATTTCCGAGAAACAATTAATATGATATTTTATTATTTAATTAGCACAGTGAACAAATACTCTTCTCCATATTCTATCTACTATACTTATTATGATGAATATATGGCAGGCCTGTGACACACATATGACATATCAGCAAAGTATACTCAAGAAAAGTAAAAAATTGATTTACCCCACCCATAGTTTCACATTGATGATCTATACTATAGGTTTATCCTTCCTAGTGCGTTACAGACAATATTGCCTTTGTGTATTGCATTGATTAATAAAACGTATTTTTATATATTTTAATTTTATTATAATAAAACCTAAAGAAATCATTTAAATGACTAGTAAATATAAATGTATACATACTATGTATTACATAGTAAAAGTTATACATCTGCGATGTAACATCTCACAATAACTTATAACTGAAGTAAATAATCTATTATAAATATAATTCATTTACATAATAATATAATTAATATTCTAGCTTATATACGTATTGAATAGCATTTTATATATTCATGTATGATACCTCTGTATTTATTATTATTAATTTTAATATATAGATATTCTAAATAATATCACCATATAAATATGTTAAATGTACGATATAACAAGTTTACCACATATTAGTATATAGTTGTTACTAGTACTAGTAGCACCACCTATACTACTACTACTAGTACTAGTAGCACCACCTATACTACTACTACTAGTACTAGTAGCGCCACCTATACAACTAGTACTAGTAGCGCCACCTATACAACTACTAGAAAGCTAACAAAGGATGTCCTGAGAGCAGCTCCATGACAACAGCATTCCTATTGAAGTCAACAGGTTTAGGTACTGGGAACCCATGACTGTAGAGTACCTGTGTATGTGTGTAGGTAGGTAGGTAGGTAGGTAGGTAGGTAGGTAGGTAGGTAGTGATGCGTAGGCACTAGGGCTCCATACTATAGGCTACATTATAGGCTACATAAGACATATTACAGGATTGGAAGCAATCTCTTCTTATGATGAAACTTTCTTATCAATATTTTATGAAATAATTTGAAGAAATGAATAATGAAGATTTATAATTTACAAGTTATTTAGATTATTGTATGAAATAACTATTTAACCTGATTTATTTTATTTTAGATAAACATTTATAAGAGTGTATTTACAAGTTATTAAACAAGAAACGTAGTGAAAATAAGAAATTTAGTTTTAGGTAAATGATATCAAGACTCGTGATAGATATTTCTAATATAAGTGTATTAGTCTGACGTCGAGTGCGAAGTGGTGACCTTTAGATGGTGTTAACCTTCATGAATGCAAACTCCTTGGCAGCGGCCAGTTTACTGAGGTACAGCCAAGATGTGGACTGTCTGTGCTGGTGGTAGTCTCTCTTGTTCTTCAGTTGACGGAAAGAGGTGCGGCCTAATCTAGTAGTAGGGGGGGGGGGTGGTACTGGTAGTAGTAGTGGGGGTAGTAGTGATAGTAGTAGTAGTACTGGTAGTAGTAGTAGTAGTAGTGGTAGAAGTACTGGTTGTAGTAGTAGTAGTAGTAGTAGTAGTAGTAGTAGTAGTAGTAGTAGTAGTAGTAGTAGTAGTAGTAGTAGTAGTAGTAGTAGTAGTAGTAGTAGTAGTAGTAGTAGTAGTAGTAGTAGTAGTAGTAGTAGTAGTAGTAGTAGTAGTAGTAGTAGTAGTAGTAGTAGTAGTAGTAGTAGTAGTAGTAGTAGTAGTAGTAGTAGTAGTAGTAGTGGTTGTGGTAGGCGCACATACAATGTATTAAACGTATCAAATGACATATGCACAATGAAATTGTACTCAATTTTATTCAATGTTTAAAAACTAATATTATAAATAAATATATAATATTATAAACATACACACATATATATATTAAATATATTACATAAGTAAATAATATATTATTAGCAACGTGTAAACACTACCTAGTGTGAATATAGAGGTTTGAACTAAAAGAATATCCAGACATACATCTAATACTGTTACCTAGTAATACATTATTAAAGGTGTATTTTATGATAACAAAATACAAAATAATATACAACTAATATAATTGTATAATATATATATAAGTACATTAAGGGGATGTCACACACTTTGTTTTGGTGAAAATAATTTTTTATTTAAATTTTTTTTTATTTCATTATAACATTCTATTATATTTTTTTTTAATATCTGTAAAAAAATTATTTATGAAAACAGTCTAGAAATAATATAAAAAGTGGTTTATATATATTCATTATTTATGTTTATATATAATGTATTTATATATTTTCAAATGCTGTTTTCTCAGAATAATTATTTCGCGCTAGGTATGTGTGTATAAACTTAGGTATAACAAAAACTATGTATTTTACTAATTTGTAATGCATTATATAAATAACATATATATGAATACTATTACAGGAGTAATTTTCTAAATTTGTATGTGTATAATTGCAAAAAATAACAATTTCTATAGAAATTCCGTAAATTAAAAAATTAAAATGTGTGCATATATATATATATATATATATGTTATATAATATATATTATAAAAATTACGTGCTGTAATAGTATGTGTATACATTTAATGAATAGAATATAAAAAAATGTAGCTCAATTCAATGAATAGAAATCTGCGTGCCTAGTTTTGTGTAGACCTATTATTTGCTATCTCTATACATAGAGAGGCGGGCGTTGTGTGCCATCCCCTTAATACCATATGTATATATGATACTATATAAATATATATATATAATATTAATGGATATATTAATATTGTTAATGGATACAATAAGTGATTTATAATAATATTGTTATATGGGTTTATATATATATTTTTATTTATCATCAATTTAATGACTGATTTATTACTAATTTTTACTAATAAAAAAATTAATTAAATTTAAATCTTTTTTCCAATAAAAATATATATATATCCTGTAGTTAAAATGATATTCTTGGTCAGATTTTATATATTGTTAGTAAGGGTAGTCCCTTAATGTTAAGGTAGTCCCTTAAGTTAGTAAGGGTAGTCCCTTATTAACATAGAAATATTCGCTCCTATGTCTATGCTTATTAACTATAAATGATATGTAAATCATGTTTTTACGTAAAATATAACTATAAAATAAACACTTAAAACTATATCACTTCAATAAATTATAATAATTTAAAAAAAATTAATTTAATTTAATAATTATTAATTTAATTTAATTAATATAAGATCGTTTTTAGAATTTTAAAAGCTAAAATAAAGAATATAATATATACATTTAAATAATAAATATTCATAGAAGACTCTATGAATAATAACATAATGTGATAAGTTATCACCTGTATACATATTATATACATTTTTCATATTTATATTGTAAATCTTTAGAATCAATTTACTCAAAATATTATGTTTACTAATTTCACTCATTCAAGCACTATTAATTCCTTCAATGATTTAAATGAATTTTCAGATAATTATTTTAGATTATTATACACAAAATTTCCATTTTTTTTAATTTAATAATTCCTAACATTTAACATATTTATAATTGTATCTTTTATTTTCAAAATATTAATAATTTATTAATTAAACATAACTTATATTAAATATTGTATTGAATAAATAAATTAAAAAAATGTTAATACACTTTTATTAGACCACTATTTTTCCTATTAAATACATGTACAAATCTATTTATAGAATAGAGGTCGCACCTATCCTTAAGATACTAGTGAATTGTGATAACTTACGAACAACGAGTTTAATAAATAGTTATTAATAAAATTCATATATCTATTTATGGATAAATAAATATATATATAAATATAAATAATGTTACGTTATTAGTATTACATATATTCACTATAATATTAAAGATATACGTAAATATAGTTATAAATATTCAATTATCTATAGCAATAATATTATTAATTTTATTATTAATAAAATTCATATATCTCAATTCATAAATATTATATATATATATATATACATATATACTTATTCGTTTTTGTATTAATTCTCTCATTACCAAGAGCAGGTTTGTATCTCGATAAGTTCAATAGAACTTCTATACCATAGTTGGGTTTTTGATCTCGGTCATCAACTAAATCTGATATTATTATTATATATATATATATACATATCATATTTACTAATACAAATTTAACAAAATAATTGTATAAAAATGTACAAATACTATTTTCTAAATACCCGAATGATCATTATATAACTAGTAGCCTCCTGTCAATCATTAATAACACCCCCATTTGTATTATTTGCCCAATACCATACTATAACATCACTACTCGGTGAACATCGATGCTTGCAAACTGGCCTATGCTAGTTAATACCAGAGATTGCAGCACTGATAGATACCGGCAGTAACTTACCACTGACCTTGAACCACTGCGAGTGTATGCCCTCTAGGCAACTATATCGTGCTATATTAATGAATTAATATCGTTGTTAATGATATATATATGTAAAGTACTTGTAATGTATTGCCACATTCTATTTAGATTTATTTTCTAACCACATCACTATATATTTTATATTTAATAAATATATATATATATATATTTATTAAATATATATATATATATATATATTATAATTTATATGGAGGGTATTGTAAAATACATTATATTGTATACTCATATAATAAATTTAACAATAACTGAATTTTTCTTGGTATTATTCATAATATATTATAGTATATACATTTTCATTGTACTATAATTTATAATGCTTTTTCAAAGTATTATATTTTGTTTACAATGCTATAGGTTATAATGATACTTGATGCATATATATATATATATATATATATATATATATATATATATATATATATATATATATATATATAGATATATAATGCATATATGAAGAATAAATTAAATTAAATTAATAAACTACACATGCGCCATGATAATATATGTGAGCTTTTTTTTCACTGTACATTTTGTATTATATATTAATTTATATTTAAAATAAATCTCATAATTATAGTAGAACAAAGTACAAATAATTCAATTTAAAAATCAAGGAAGGGCAAGTTTTGAGTGATGACACCAACAAATTTAAGAATAAAGTGTTTATATTAATTTCTGTACACTTTATAAATATTTAAAATAATTATTAATAATAATGTTTTGGGCGTGGTTAAAATCTTGATTATTTCTATTTCATAAAAGTTATACAACGAAAAAATACACTAAATTATTGTAGAACTGACTTTTATATTTTAATTTTTTAAATAATATATATTATAATATTTTCAGTGATAAGTTAAAGTTTATTTATAGTTTATTATTACTTTCATTCTGAGATACTCTATAATTTATTAGAAGAAATATTGAATATTTGTATTATGATTAATGATTTATGAAATATAGCTTTATATATATATATATATATATATATATAATAATCTATTATAAATATTTTATTTAATTAATGGATGGATGCTTTTAGGTGTACAAAATTATAATTAAAACAAAAATAACTTGATAATAACAAGTTTTTATCTTACGAAATCAATATTTCATATAGAAATGAGTATTTGAAAATGTATATAAAATTTATATTATAAATATTAAAAATATACAAAATGGCGATGCAATAAAATGGTTAAAGGAATTATAATATTATATTTATAGTATATTCTAAATTTGTATAATATTATAAATATTTAAAAACTTTTTTTTTACGGAAAAAAAAAATGAATATTATAATATATACTTATAATTAAGTAACTAGGAAAAATCATATTCTGATGATAGATTATAATCTATCAATAATTATTGATGTTTTTAACAATATATAATTAGAAACCTGTGTAATTTAAGACATAATTGTTCCTCCTCTTCATTGGCAGCAATATATACATCTAAAGTAATAGGGAATAATAGTATTAGCTCGATGTAATAGTACACATGTCATATGATTAATATATAATCTTCAAATTTAGAACAACTTTATCTTATATAGAAAATATGAAAATATTGAAATAAGTAGAATATATAATTTATCATCATCATCATCATCATCATCATCATCATCAACATCATACCTGATTCCTTTCCCACTCCAATTTGATTTCCTACAGAATTAAGGACATCCCTGTGAGCGAGGACACGTAATGCCAGGTAGTCGTATCCTGCGCATGTTAAACGGTAGCCAGCAACTGTGTGTTTAGGTATGTGTGTGCATATATACATATATGTGTGTGCATATACATTTGTGATGTAAATATATATTGGTGATGTGAATATATACATATAGATAATGAATTATTAAAACTATTTTTTATATAATATATTAAATATAAATAAAAATATTCAGTATTTTTAACAAGGGCTTCAAATAATATATAATGTATAAATATAATTTATACTACTTTACTTTACTACTTTTCGATTGAAACTTCTGTTATTGAAAATTCTTCGATCAAAGCGTAGATATATTTTTTTACATTATGTGTGTAATCGTCCATATATAATTATAAATATAAATATTGAGTGAAATAGAAAGTATATGGTTCAGTTTAGAAAATCTCTCATACGGGTTGTTGTTTTTTTGTGGTTTATTAGTTTTTTTATGAAGAATATTGGTTTTTATTACATAAATAAAATACTTTACGATGTTTTAATGCGAAGCCACACTTATGAATATTTGCTCGAAACACCCGCAATGCGAATATTCACAAATGCGAGTGAATAATGAAATGTGTCGTCTCACTAGACGTATACAGATGGGTTATACGGTGCTGTACAATATGTTATACGGTACTGTACAATGTGTTATACGGTGCTGTACAATGTATTATACGGTACTGTACAATGGGTGCTGTACAATGTGTTATATGGTGCTGTACAATGCGTTATACAGTGCTGTACAATGTGTTATATGGTACTGTACAATGGGTGCTGTACAATGCGTTATACCGTGCTGTACAATGTGTTATAAGGTTCTGTACAATGTGTTATACGGTTCTGTACAATGGGTTATACGGTGCTATACAATATGTTATACGGTGCTGTACAATGTGTTATACGGTACTGTACAATGGGTGCTGTACAATGTGTTATACGGTGATGTAAAATGGGTTATACGGTACTGTACAATGGATGCCGTACCTCGCTGATTGCCGCATTCGTAGGCGAGCAGCTTGTGTTTCACGAGCTCCATGGTGACCTTGTGACAACCACCGTGTTTGAGATGAGCGATCGAGGCTATCAGCGCCGACGGTACTAGCTCGTGGTTCTTCATGCCCATCTCTACCTGGTGAGGGGGCGGTGTATCTCTCAATTATAGCGGGCATTTAAATCTCTTTTTATTTAATATATATATATATTAAAAGAATACCGGTAAACTCGGACCACTTTTGAAGTAAAAATCGGACCACTTTTTAAGAATATTCGGACCAGTTTAAAATAACTATATATAGTATACTTCTACAATATGGGTTAAAGCATAAAAGTGGTCAGAGTTTTCTTCAAAAGTGTTCCGAGTTTATTTCAAAAGTGTTCCGAGTTATACATATCAATGATATGATATCATACTATCAAAGTAAGGATAGGGTACAAGCTAGTGATGTAAATGATGCTCAAATCTAAAGCATCATACAGTCTCAGTCTCATTTACCTAAAGTCTCAACTCGGCTTTGACTCGTTTTGTTAGTCTCGGCCTCGTTTTTTTTCCGAAAATGAAAGTCTCGACTATGCATCAATAACCAAAAGTCCCGACTCTACATCAAAAAGCTCGATATTATTTACATCACTAGATGAAATTTACATTATTATTCACTGAATAGCGAAATTGGCGCAGATTATTTTTTTTAAATTGATGTAAATGTGAAATATATAAAAATTAGTATTCAAATGTAATTTCAAATAAGCATCTAAAACAAATCACTAATTCTTAATTATAATTATGATTACCACAATAGGTTAATCATTAGGTGGACTTAGATCATGAGTCTTTTGACCATAATCCTACAATTACACAATTATACTTATTGTCTCGTGCGCGCATTACATTCGGAGAGAGAAAGTCGAATATCGCGATATTTAGCATTTATTGTATAAGTTCATTATTGTTATTCCTTGACAGTGTCGACATAGATCTATAATTATATAGTTGTATCCAATACTAAATAACTTATATACTATATAAGTGTTATTGCGACTTACTTCTTTATTGATTTATACAAAAAAATTTTACTATACAGAGGTTAATACAGAATCGGTATTACGGTAAAGGTAATTTTATTTCAACATCTATATATATATGAATATATATATAAATATATAGGGAAACGATCAAAAAGGACGAGTTGAATCTCAAAGATTAAATTTGACATGTAATGTAGACGTGGCGATATATTCATAATATGAATTTCATATCCAGTAGAATGTCGCCTCCTATTCTTATTTTTCTGGCGTCATGAATGCACACTAGTTTTACTACCTATTCTATATTTAACTATGACTCTATTCAATATAATATTGCAAATATATTATAACACTATAATGGTGTATTCAATGAACAAGCATTGGTTAATTGTAATCCCTAGTTGACCTACATAAATTGGATACGCGACGCGTTATCTTATGATGATACATAGTTATATATAGAATAGGTAGTAAAACTGGCAGACATTCATAACGTCAGAAAAATTAAGAAATAGGAAGCGAAATTTCGAACTTAGTCATCTGTCAATCTACTAGATATGAATATATCACCACGACTACATAGTATATTATACACTACATGTCAAATGTAATCTTTTAGACTCAACTCGTCCTTTTTGGTCGTAATCCTATATATATATATATATATATATATATATTCAACGAATATTATACATCGTCAATTATAATTAAATATATAAGTTTATTTATATTATACACTCATTGTAAACTGATTACTAAATAGTTTACACTGTCAATGATTCATTGAGTCAATGAATAATTATTATAATACTGATGAATTTATAAAATGCATAAGCCATTTTGCGATCTTCTGAAACACACTCTTTCGTTATTTAGTGCTTTCACGAGAATTGCGAGATTCTACTTAGAAATATACGTGTTTATAATTCCTATACGGTATACGTATAGTATACCACTATATATTTTAATATTTTGAAAATTATTTTTTAAATATTTAAATTAATTAAAAAATAAATATAAAAACGTAGGTTAAGTAACTAACAGCTGTCATTACTCTAAAATCCTCAATTGAAAGGTACCTAAGCATAGATACATCTAATTTAACCATGTTTATTTAGTACTACGTATACGCTTATTATAGTAATTAGGGTGATAATTTTAAATAATAAGCATGGGCTATTTTGGTCCAAGATTGTAGAAAAAAAACCTATCGATTAAAATTAGAAATGGAAAATCAAAATCAAAATAAACTTACTATTTATGATAAACCTTTAAGTAAAGGAAAATCAGAGGTAGTGTTATCTAACTATATACTCATAATAATATGTAACGAACTATATTATTTAAAAGCAAGAGTGATGTAAAGTATATATGTAGGATGACAATAATTTTAAAATTATATATAATCATGATTACCATAATTAATAATTTCCTGGTAAATTAATTAATTACAAAACTTTTTTAAAAGTGATTTTATATAACTTAATATAAAAAACATATAAATGTGTTATACCTTAATACTATTATAATTTAAATATAGCATAATAATGCGCAAATATATCAATTTAAACATATTTAATATATACTAATGTTATATTTAATTATATTTTTTGAATTATCTAAAAGAAGGCCGCTGATTATTATAATTATTGCAGAGTTCAAGGTGGGCTGTACTTATATATGCACTACTGCACATTATACACATTATAAGATATGTTATAGTAACACAATATTTGATATGCTCACTTGGGGATATAATGATTATAATAATATATATAATTATAATAATTATTATAATTATTATAATTCAGCTAAAAAAAAGGAAAAAAAACTAAACCAAATAAATCAAACAACCCAAAAATAAAAATTGAACTCTAAAATTCTAAAATAATAATCGGCGGCCTGTTTCGAGATTCACTATTTTGTAAGGCATGAATCTTCTTTTTTCTTTTTGTTTGCTAAATTATATCCCCAAATGAGCATATCAAATATTGTGTTACTATTAAATATCTTATAATGTGTATAATATGTAGTAGTGCATATATAAGTACAGCCCACCTTGAACTCTGACATTGTTATAATAACAATCAGCGGCCTGCTTCGAGATAATTCCTTTAAGTGTGCCCTTGTTCATTTATAAATGCATTTGTAAATATACCGCAAAAAAACAAGTAATATATTCATATATAGCTTACTATACTATAAATATAAATATTATAATTAATTTAATATTATAATAATTATTTTGATTACGGAAAACCGGTGTAATTTAAATAAAATATGGTATTTTAATTCCCCTATACTTTACTGATGGCAATTAAATATTTGTATATATATATATATATGAATATATGTGAATCAATATTTTATATAACTATTATTATATTAATGATATATACTCTTTATATATTTATCTAAAGGGGGTATCCCACTACCAATATTTCCGGAAATAATATCCTGAAATTGTTGCTAGAAGGTGATTTTCTAGCAAATTAACTACAAGTGTAGTGGTATACCCCTTTACTTTCCAGCAACTTGCCGGAAATATAGTAATTTTAAAGGTACAACCTGCTAGGAACTCACTTTCTAGTAAATATTTCCGGAAATACTGGTAGTGGGATACCCCCTTAATAAGTATTCCTGTATAATTATAATTATATGATATTAAAACATCATACTGATATATAATGGTATATAAATATTTTCAAAAATATTCAGTTATAACTATTATGTTTGGATATAAATCATATTTAATATTATTGTATGCAAAGTATAGCATTTAATTGAACGATTTTTGAGGAAACTGAGTTACTCGTGAAGATCAGTATAAATCAGTTCATAATACAATGATCTATATTTAACTTATGTTGAATATCAATTATTTCACTATTGACTGTAAATAATTGTGAAATATAATGTTACGATGATTGGTTATATAAATTTGTATTATGTTAAAACTTTATTTTTACCTCAATAAATATGGTTAGGAGTAATTGTTGTATGATAATTAACTGTTTTATAGATATCCTATATTTCACCTAATTTCATTAATTTTTTCCACATTTGCAGATAAATTTTACGTCGTTTGCGCTTCTTTTCTCTGAAATAGTTTTATATTGTTCGAATAGTGTGCAGTCAGTTTCTGATCTACAAAGCAAGTTTGTCCAGTAGATATAATCAAATAACTATAAAGTTAAATGAATATTTTTCATTTATCATCTTATTTACATATATAAATATATATATATATATATTTATATTTTATAGTCTAACAGCCATAATTTGTTTATTATAATTTAAAATTAGTAATTATTTTAATAAGGGATATTAAAAATATTATGCTACAAAATAAAAGATTGTAACTAATCTATTCGAAATAAACATAATCATTATAAGTTGTCTCTGTCATTGATGTCTCAATGATAATAGATTATCATCTCTGCATTGATGTATCAATAATAATAGATTATCATCTCTGGCATTGATGTCTCAATGATAATAGATTATCATATCTGGCATTGATGTCTCAATGATAATAGATTATCTTCTCTGGCATTGATGTCTCAATGATAATAGATTATCTTCTCTGGCATTGATGTCTCAATAATAATAGATTATCGTCTCTGGCATTGATGTCTCAATGATAATAGATTATTGTCTCTGCATTGATGTCTCAATGATAATAGATTATTGTCTCTGCATTGATGTCTCAATGATAATAGATTATCATCTCTGCATTGATGTATCAATAATAATAGATTATCATCTCTGGCATTGATGTCTCAATGATAATAGATTATCTTCTCTGTCATTGATAACTCAATAATAATAGATTATCGTCGATCGGAAAACATGTCGGGGCCCGCCTCCTCGAAGCCCTCGTATTACGGGAACGAGGATTCAAACGCGACATGAAACTGTTGAACATGCTCTTGTTCATAAAGTCAAATCTATGGAAGGTTGGCGCCGCGTTAATGCTACTAGTGTCTTTGTAAATCATGGTTTTATTGGCCTAAAGTACAACGTATGCAATACTTATTTGTTCTTTGAAATGTTTTAATTGGAAACCAATATCGTTGTCGATGTAACACTAAATGTTTAACGCAAGCTCTATATGTGTGACGTATAGCCTATCCAATTGAAACGTCTCATGTCATTGAAAAGTACATTAATTTGAAATGATATAATCTTTGTGGTACATTAATTCACGTTAGTCGTAAGCTGATCATCTGGTACAACACTCACAACCATATTCTTCACATCTACATCATTGTAAACATAATAATAACGATCCTATTGGTTCATCGCAATACATGATAGAGGAGCCACATAGAAGTTATTATAAACTTATCGAGATACTGTCAGCAATAGGAAAGGGAAACTAACTAATAGATAATAGTAAACTATAATAGAGTGTAATACATTAAAATCATCGTAATTAAGTGCGGATATCGAGTAACTCATCATTATCAGTGACCGCATGTGTAGGCTATTAGTAGATAGGTAGTGGATCTCTCTCCTTCATCTCGATGGCAATCATATACATCTCGTCGAGAGTACTTCTTCATCATACTACACGTATTACTACTACCGACAGAATCTATTCGATAAAGAAGCGGATAAATTAGAACACGCTAACGATGAAGATAATATATGTAAGCATTCCTCGTGTATAACTAAGTTCAATAATACAAGAGAGAGATACTCAATATATTCTGTGTAATTATTTTCTCTCGTATTTGAATATCTTTTATTCACAATTGAATATATTGATTTTGTATTTTGCTTTATACTATATTCATTATAAAATAGAAAAATAATTTTTTCCCATCTATATATAAATTTAATAATTTTTAATTTATTATTATAAATATGATAAATTAATAGAATAATTTATTAATTACCTTTTACATATATTAATATTTTTAATAAAAGTATAATGTAAGAATAATTATTTATAATAATATATTGTATATTTCATAAATTGTATTAAAATAAAATTTAAATGTATTATTTATAATACTAATAAATAAAAGAATTGTATATTTAAAATGTATTACATTTATATATTAATTTACTTCAAAAATGTATAAACTCATAATAAAAAGTTAATAATCAAAGTTAAATCTAAGTTATTTAAAAATTACAATTTATATTGACTCTTATTAAGAAGGGTAAACTAGTCTTATTAGTATAATATTATCTATCTATTTTCTATTAATATAATTGTTGTAGATTAAATAATACCTATAAATAATACAGTTATCATATATTAATTCATATACATTATATTCAGATTATATCATCGAAAAAGAATGCATATTGAATAAATATATATCTTCACCTAGTGACAAAGGTAGGTAATAATAATTTATATAATTAATAATAATTTTATGTATATTATTTCAATTTCTCTCATCCCTAAAAGTCTAGATTATTATATTTTGCATACATTATTTAATAATTAAAAAATCTATTTAAATATTATAATTATCAGAATATGATTTTAAAATTTCTAATATATTGTGTCGGTTGTATAGTTGAGTATACTATTTTAATTTAATTATCATTAAATATTTAGTTAAAATTAGTTAAATTTGATAACCTATTTATATATTAAATAAGCAGTATCTACAAATACAGCCGTCTCATGTGTATAAATGTAACATCATCGTAGGGACGCTAAACTGTGCCTCATTTATTGCCGGAATAATAGAAGCCGTTCTAGAAGGATCCGATTTCGTAAGTGTACAACAACCTGCTTACGCATGATTCTATGTTAAACACAACTACACCCGATTACAGCCCGTTAAAGTCACGGCACATTTCCACAAGGGTACGACGTACATGCTGAAATTCAACGAATCGGTGATCATCCGGGATAAAGAACTCGAACAACAAAGATAAAACCGAAACAACATCGCCGAATTAATTATCGTATAGTAATCGTGTAAATTAATAAATAATTTTATTGTTAAAAAATTTAATTACCTGAAATTTGATCATAAAAAAGTATGCATTAACGCCACGACATAGGCGCATACATGGCTGTACGGCGGTGGTTAATACCGCATGTTATTGAAGCCGGATATTTGACCTTTAGCCTTTGCATTGGCCTCCTTGGCTGATCTACGAGCCGATGACGAAGACTTAGAACTGGGGGCTAACTTCTTAGAGGCGACCACTACTGGTTCCTTCTCGAAGCACTTCCACAGACACAGGGTCTCGTCTCCGCTCATCGACGCTACGTAGTTACCGTCGGGCGACATAGCCAGGTGCACGGCTCTCGATGTGTGACCTTGAGAGGTGAAGGGTGGTAACGAGTTGATTGTGTGTACAGTAAAAATACATACATTTAGTCTATAAATAGGCTTTGTGTATTTATTTTATAAAAGGTTTATCGCTTAAATTAATCTGATAGTAATGTTGGTGTATATTTTTTGTAAATTAAATAATACAAGTTAAAACGGCCAGATTAAAATCTAGATAAATGTTATATTATTATTTATGTGGTAATAGAAATAACTATATGCATCGCAGATATATAATTAGGTATATAGGCATTCGTCAATACTGTTTATGAATTTTAATAAAATATCTGAATCCCTATCTTATAGGTAGACATTTGATCATATCTTTTTTTTAAATATAAATTTGAAAAAACCAAAATATGATTTGTATTATATAATTTAATATGCTTCCCAATGATACCAATTTTATCATAATATCAATATGAAAGATATCATTCTCACACTTTAAATTTCTGCTAATTTTTATATCCCAGATTTATTATTACTAATAAATAGTTATTAAATAATATTCGTTTATATTACTATAATAAATATATAATTATATAGATAATATGTAGGATATTTGGCAATACTAATTTAATTTATAATAAAATCTAAATACATTCAAATTTCTATGTAAACAAATAAAACTTACAAACAAGATGGCAGCCCGATGTTTCTAAATATTGACGAATGTCTAGCTACCTAATTATATATATTCACGGCTTTAAATAATGATTATCTAAATTATCATATATTATTCTCGTAGGATGAAATTGACTCGAGTGTAAACTTGATAATTAGCAGTACATAATGAAAGAGATAACCTAGTTGTTGATTACATTGCATTATCTTGTGAAAGAGAGTGGGAGTGAACCTTTAAGATCTTTAACTTTAGTCATCTCCGGGTACTTCCATATGGACAGCTGGTAGTCATCACTTCCGTGAGATGATATCAATTCTTTGTAATTCTTCGACCATAATAATGAGCACACTTGCGAGTGAGTGTTCACTGACTTAACACATTCACCTATAGGTGGCAGCAGTAATATTAGTAGTAGTATAGGTGGCAGTAGTAGTAGTAGTGGTGATAGTAATATTAGTAGTAGTATAGGTGGCAGTAGTAGTAGTAGTAGAGGTGATAGTAGTAGTAGTAGTAATAGTGGTAGTAGCAGTAGTAGTAGTAGTAGTAGTAGTAGTAGTAGTAGTAGTAGTAGTAGAAGTAGTAGTAGTAATAGTGGTAGTAGTAGTTGCAGTATTAGTAGTAGTATAGGTGGCAGTAATACAAGTGGCAGTAATAGTAGTAGTAGTGCTGGTAGTGGTGCTACTGACCTGTAGAACAGTTCCAGAAGTTGATGTGTTTATCCATAGAGCCTCCTCCACTTGCAAGTAGACTAGGTTGCCAGGGACAGAATGATAAACCCTACGCATCACAGAATCATCACGTTACACACATCGTAGGCAGGGGAGATGAGGTAATATTTATAAGTTACATTTAGAACAATCTCTTTAGGGTGCCGTCAATGTAATACTAGCAGCGCTTCATGTTAACAGATAGATACATTCATTGTATAACTAACATAGCAGATATTTAACTATAGCTGATCACATAACTCGCACTAGCTTCGTCTCTATAATTTTTACGATTTGTTGTTAAAATTGCTTATATTCAGTTGTATTAGAATTCAGTTGTAATATAATCATTTATTCTATTTAATATCTAATAATTATATTTTATACATTTTTTTCTTCAAAATATTAATCAATAATTCTATGGACTTAGTGAACATCTATTATGACATTTTTTTTAATATATCTTTAATAGAATTAGACTGATGTACTCATAATAGTAGGTAGGTATTTAACATACAATTATATTGAAAAAATCATGTTTTAGTTGTTCATTGTAAAATATATTATTATATAGTGGTTTGCTTTACAATTATTATAGAGTTTATTATATAATTACAAATAATATATAATAGTAATTATAATTAATTAATAATTCATATGTTACTATAGACATCACGTATATATGTTTATAGCTTATAGAGAGACTAATGACTAATGAATACCCTTACAGCACATATGTGTAGGTAAATATTCCCTTATTTAAAATATAATTTAAATCATTAGTTATAACTTTAGCCTACTAACCCATCTGTTATGTAGATTAATGAAAGTTAATTAAGTTATTGAACTAGTAAATGAAATTCACTCGATAACGTATTATTCAATTTTAATAAAAATTTTTAATGTATAATATAAGTTGATTTATAATAATTTTCAAAGTATACATTTTTATAAATTATATATATTTTTATATTTTCTTCTAAAATTATTAATAACTATTAAATAATAATATTAGTGCATTTCATTAAATAATTAAACAAACTGTGACAGACAAATTTGATAAACTACATGTGGGGTGGGGAACAAACTTTAATGGCGGCGGTGTGTTTAGTCAAGCGATGCAACGGCGTGGTGAATACAGCTCCCATGACCTCGGGTTCAACAGTTGACATCGACCAGATGTTCAGGATGTTGTCGTTACCGCCACTAGCCAGGTATTTACCATCAGCTGACCACTTTAGGCCACATACTTCCTGTTATGTGACTGCTATGTTACAACAGCTATTACTACAGCTACTACTACAGCTACTATTACATCTACTACTACAGCTACTACTACTACTACTACTACCAGGGTTCAAAACAAATCAGATTTAAAAAAAAAATCAACAAAATCGGAATTATTTGATTTAAATCGATTTATTTTATTTTAATGCAAATAATATTTAAATTGTAAAATAATATAATAAATAGATGTTTAATTAATTATAAAAATTGAATTAATCATTTTTCTACTGCTAATAGACTTAGAAATTTAATTAACTATTAATGTATATTTAAATTTATATAATTATCTATAAAATTAAGTAAAGATATATAAATAAATAGAATTATATTATAATGAAAATGTGATATTGTGTATGTATTGAATTATCTAAATTAATGTATACATTATATTATATGCTGTTGCATAATGCAACATTAAATAATAATAATTTAATTACTAGTGTTTTTATATTATACTGACTACTTCTTTTATTATCTAGAATTTTACAAATAAAAAAGTTGTTGATAATTATTTAAATGAATTACTTTATATTAAAATATTTGTACATAAATACAAGCTTTGCAGCTTTATTAACTCAAAATATTTTTTATTTTGAATGCACCAATCTTTTTTGGATTTTATATAGAAAAAAATAAAATTATATCTTTCTCCAATAATGTCTATAATGTCAATAATGATATACATAATTCTTATTTATTTAACATTATATATTTTTCCTTTGATGTTTATGAATCATAATTTATGATATATATATATATACAATTCTCATTTATTTAAATATTAATGATATAACATAGCATCCCATATCCATATAGAGATATAGGAGGCCATCATGAATATAATTATTATATTATAAAAATCATGATCTAATAATTATATTATATACTTTGAGAAATATTGATTTAGATAAAAAAAAATATGATTTTTTTAAGTTGATTTAAATCATTCGAACCCTACTCGAATCCTACCAGACTACTACTACTATTACTACTACTACTACTACTACTACTACTACTATTACTACTACTACTACTACTACTCAGTGATTTCGTGTGCGATGTAAAGTATACTATGTATAACTAATTATTGAAATGAATATCGCGCACAACGAGACTATTGGTGTATCAGTTAGGAGGGGGCGGGCGTACGTACCAGATTGTGACCAATCAGAGTGGCGATGTGATAGCGCTCGTAGCGGACGTCGTAGTGATGGATCTGGCCACTCCTACTGCCGCTGAGGTAGTAGTGGTGCTCTAGTTATAGTATGTAGGCACATATAGATTATAGTGTATTATATATATATATATATATATATATTGTATATATTATAGTAAATAATATATATTGTATATATTATAGTATATTATAGTATATAATATATATATGTATATAGTATATAGTAGGGTTGTAAAAATGTGAGTACTCGATGCAAAATCTCGAGTCTTAGTAATAAAATATCAACTCAAATATTAGCTTCTATTTAGTTTAAATTTTAAACATTTTTGAAACTGAGTTATTTTTCGAATCTTGTAGAGTATTCAAGACTCGAAAAAAATTGTAAATAATACACATAAGTCGAATCAATTAATTATATGGAATTAGTTTGTAGTTGAGTTTTATTTAAATATATACTATATTTCGTATATAGATTTATTTATTATTAAACGCCAATCACATAATTATTTGTTTTATAATGTTTTCTATAATAATAAAGGTTTGGCTGGGATTTGAAGCCGAATATTTTAAGTTTTTAATATTTATTTTGGATATAGGTCAATGAATTGTAAGAATTTATGGATTGATGAAAGCCTCGTTAATATTTTAAATTTTACAACCTTTTTAATATATAATATATATATTATATATATATATATATGTTATTGTATATTTTCATAGCAACAGACTACGTTCATTCTGATGATAGTATACTAATGCAAGTTAAAGATGATTGGTAGTTTACGTATGAGTATTTAAATATACTGGTGTATTTCAATGATTAATTAGTGATATATTTGTTATTTATTTGATTAAACTATTTGGTGTATGGTTTGATCAAATAGAGCATCAAATACACTCAACAAATATTTAATTATTAATTAATTATAATCGCATTTTATAAAGAAGTTTACTAAAGTTAGTAAATTTATGAATGTAAAAAATCCAAAAAAAATGTAATATCTAACCTATAGGAGATATTTGAGGTTTTAATAATAATAAATATAATAATTTTTAAAAATTAATAAATTTACTTTTTAAAATATATGAAAATAATAACAATACAAAGAAGTATTTTGCAGTACAGGTAATATGGTAAGAGGTAATTTTGATAATATAGCAATGTAATTTTGGATGACTTTATTAAATAACATTATAGTAATATAATTAATAAATGTGTAGAGGTAGATATACTATTACCATTTATTAATATAATAATATTAATAACTATTTTAATAGATTAGATCGGTAAATATGAATATAATTATATGTATTTTATTTTAAATTAGTCTAATTTAATTAGATGAAGATCAAATTAATCTTAAACATCTTGCGTAGTAATTGTTGATTACTTTATTATATGACTTTAGAATGTACTTATTAAAAGTAATAATATCATTAATGAACATGTAGCGGTTGATAATTATTAATATTAATAATCATGGAATAATTGATGTAATACATTTATTTTATTTTTACTTAATAATATCAGATGTATATGAGATATATAAATAAATCAAATATTTATATAGAAATACTATTTAAAATATGCATTTTTATTTGACAAATAAATAAATATCCTTGATATCTTTGATACAAAGATTTAAATCATTAAAATACAATTAACTTTACTGAAAACTATCTAGCTTGGAGTACAAAAAGTAACATTGAAGATATAGCGAGTAGATGTCCTGTCCTTGATATTACATAATATTTCACAAATTACTTTTCTATTCAACTCAAATAAAATACATCAGATGTATTATTTTTATATTTATCTATTTAATTAAATAAAAATAGTTATTAAAATTTGTATATTAATAAATAATAATAGTATATCTAACTATAAATGTTTATTAATAATTGTATTACTATAAATAATTAGTTAACTATTATTTAAAGTGTTCTTAAAGTGCTTAACTAATCATCCGTAATGCAATCGTCACAAACTATTTAATTATCCCAGATTCTATGTATTCATATTTTATTTTACATTTGTGTTTGAATTTGTATTTGATAAAGTGTATTTATATTTGAATAAAATATTTCTTAACTATTCGTATTTATATTTGATTTTTTGTAAAAAGGTTTTGTATTTGTATTTGAAAAATATATTTGATGCTTATATTAATCCATGCTTACTAATCAACTGCTAGTCTTATTATTCTAATAAATGTATACATTATCGATATATTATATTCTATTTTCTATTCAATTTAGTAAAAATAAATTAAAATAAATTAAGAGGCGGAGACACCTTGGTGACTTTACATGTAAAAGATAGGGGGAAAATGTGTCTACTATAATCGCATCATCTCTCGAGATTACATTTGTTTATATTATATAAATAGTATTCATATGTATACAATTTATATAGTATCTATATTGTTAGATTATGGTAAGATGAATAACGAGTATATACCTGATTTTACTAATATAAATATTTTAAAATTAAAAATATTAATTTTTTTGTGATATTATGTAATATGTTTGTACCTATAGAATTTATACATATATTTTAATTATCTAATGTATTATAAGAAATATATTATATATATTCTCGGAAAATTTTATAAAGATTATCCATCAAAAGATTCAAAATTTAGGGGAGTTTGAAAAAAGTGAAAAAATTAAATAAAATTTTCTTAAATATAGCTTCCTAAAGCTTTAGTTGTATATTTTGAATAATAAGTAAATTTTTTTCACTAGCTGATATTTTAAAATTCAAATTTATTATATTTATATTTACTTTTAAATGACATGTTATATATCATTATTTAAATAATAAACTACATTTTTATATTTTAAAATAAAACAAAAATAAATCCAAAATAAAAAAAATAAAAAAATGATGGTTTTGCTTTTTATAAGTATAATTTATAAGAAATTAATTTTTAATTAAAAAAAAAATGTTATATACCCATTTTATATTCCATTGTGGAAAATATGTTTAATAATAATAAATATTATAATTAGTATAAATTTAGAAATAATAATTTCGAAATGTAATTCATCGTGTATATACATACAAAATGGGAATGGGAATGTAAAATAAATATCAATATTAATTACAATATAAATATAAAGAGTTTCACCACCAAATTATCGTCTACGAATCTTAATTTAAATACGTCACGATAAGAGAAGCGCGACTCAACTGACCTTGACAAAATGAAGTGATTCCAGCTTAATGAACCAACCCTGTCAGAATGACCCTCCATAGTGCGCATTTTCTTCTGATTCTTCACGTCCCAAATCTAGGTCAAGGATCATGGCCAATGAAAAGGTAAGAAATATTATTATCGAGTTCACGATGAACATTACGGTTCAACACAACATTCGCAACATAACACACATATTCTCTATTGGAATAGCTTCGACGGAAAATAATTCAAAGCGTTTAATTTTTCTAGGCTTATTTAAAAGTGTGATAATAGAGCTAGTTTAAACCGTTGTGTGATTTACACGGTAGTAGCGTAGTATTCTGTACGCTGGGTTAAACCCACGCCGGATAGAGAAGCTAAAAGATAATCGAGGAATGCACGACCCCATTAAGAATGTATGCTAAACGGACGGTAGACGCAGCAATCACTTCTAAACAAATGCACACGTATTAGTAGATAAGAAGCGATACCGTAATGGATGTACTTGCACGCGTACATCAAAGTAACGATGGGCGTGAGAGTTACACAGATCGTAGGCTACAGATAGTTATATACACGTAACGTGTGCACCTGACCTGCTGACCTACTGACCTCATACACCCATCACACCACAACAATCACACCACTGTATAATACTCATGTATATCGTGTACGTAGATATAGGTGACTTGTACTGGTATAAGCGTGCTGGCTGCCTAGATATGTATACCTGGATGTTGTTCATAGACGTTCCTATCGCGAGATGTTCTCCTGCATGAGGTGATTGGCGGTTACGCATCGTGATTATATATTACGTTAGCATCACATAAACAATCGAATGATACTTATATTGTTCATATATATATAATCAATTAAGTTCACGTATAGAAATGTATATAAATTGACCTGAAATATACGAATTGTTATAATAACTATTTCTCTTGATTCACTCGTTACTCAATTATTCAAAATAATTTGCATAATGAATGAATTATATAAATTTGTATATAAATATGCATTTTTTTTAAATTTGTTGTCTTGTTTACCATGTTTCAATATTTAAATAATTGTATAGTATACAATAATGTATAGTTATACAATCACTATCATCATTTTTATTATCACCATCACCACCATAACCACATCTACCACCATCACCACCACAACCACCCGTATCACCCTTACCACCACCATCACCACCCCTACCCCTACCCCCTAACCACACTCGGTGAAGGCAATCGAGCAGATATAGTCCTTAGAGTTATCCGAGTCTATCTCGAGAAGCTCGTTGATTTCACCCGATTCCAGGGACCAGATGTAGATCATACGATTAAGTGCGACGGCCATTAGGTTTGTTACCGACCAATCGAGTAGGTTCAAGTCTGCGATACGCGTATAATCATTGTATTACTCATGATAAGTGATCATTATATCGCGTAATATTTAAATAGATTTGAAAAGATAAGAAACGACATATTTGAAAATGATACAATTATTTACTTATTATTTTATTTTTTTATTTTATCATAAAAATTTAGATATACAATTTTTTAATAAAATAAAATATGTCATCATTAATTTATACTATCGAACGAGTACGTACGTATATTATTACATGTGAAGTATACTTAAGGGCAGGCGCTGGAGTTAAAATGTGTTAAATAATTTAATTTTTACAATATTTTTTTATTATGTATTATCCTAGTTCTGTATTTTATTTATAATATCCTAAAATATTTTTTAATATTTTTGAGTATTTCTATCAATATAAAGTGTTTTAGGAGTAATAAATTTATAAATATATTGTGTATTTATGAAAATACTTGTAATATGTAATCTTATATTACGATTTATTAGAATAATCGTTTAATTTAAAAATGTCTAGATTTATTTTAGCATAGATCATAGATTACATAGCATTAAATAAATAAACAAATCACATGTTATATATTTGTTTTTATATTGTATTTTTTATATATTTGCACATTTATACATATTATCCATGATTATTTATGTAAAAACTTTGAATGTCATTTTCTCCAGTTTTTACTTTTTCACTTAGTAACCACATGTAAATGCCTACTTTTTTAATTTATATTATTTTTAACTGAAATTTTTACTGTAAATGTATAACATATACATCTATATAAATCCTGTTTGAATTATTATTATATTTTATATTAATTAAATAAATAATGATTATGTATGATTATGTAATATATTTATAATAAAAAATATTCATCGTTTATAAACTGTTTTATTTCATACTTTTAAATTAATTTTATTTATAAAAATCAGAATATATATGTATTAGGATAGTATCTATTGAATAAAAAAAAATTATTTAATTATCTCTATTAGTTTTTTATTAGTAGCGTTTTCGGTAGAGCTATAAATAGCATGGTGTAGATGAACTCCAGCGCCTGCCCTTAATATATAATGTTGTGAGGTATAGCGATGTTGACTCACAGTAATCGTTGATGAATTCAGGGGCATCCAATATCCTCTCAGGCTTCGAGGAGATATAGCGAGTGCCTTTCTTAGCAGTACTGGCTTTAGCCGCTCCAGTATCAAATAGACACTAGGTGGGGTGTAGTTAATTGTGAGTTAGGGATATGGTTATCTATGAGGAAGGGGTGTCGTTATTTATGATGGTAAGGTGAAGTTATTTGAATGAGGAGGCGTAGTTATTTGGGAAGTAGGGGCATGGTTATTAGCTATAGGCACTATTTGCAAATATACAGAAATAAGTAGTCGTTTTTCAATGAATACATTTTATTCTAATCGAATGCAGGCTAATATATATAATAACTAAAGAAATTCGTACTATTATCTGAACTAGATTACAATTAAAATCATATTTTTTAGTAGTTATTCGATAAAACGTAAAGAACGACATTTAAAAGTAGTTCAAATATGTTCAAAATGAATATATTCCCTAAGCATGACCGCCATCGTGAAAACTAGCAGTAGTCCGCAATAGAGAGGGGACAACAAAGTAACCCCATCCTACATACCTTTATGTTGGAGCTCTGAGGGGGTAAAGACACAGACTGATTGGTGAAGTGCAGCACTTTGTTGTTGGAGTCTATCTCAGAGTGTAGGTTCTGCACCATGCTGTGCTGGCGGGTGGCAGAGGAGGGCGATATCAAGTCACTGTCGCCCCCACCGCTGTTCCGCTCCTCTGAGTCATCGTAGTTGTACTGGCGGAGGTAGTACTACCGTTAGTGTAGCGATGTTATGATGCGGTGGTAGTACTACAGTTAGATGTGGTGATGCGGTGATCGTTTGTTAGAAGTTTCTACTAGAAACTTTCTAGTTAGAAGAAACAATTTCGAAGATGTATTACCACTAACGAGTAAACTTAAATTACGAATACAATGAAATTATGTATTTAGTTTTATCGAAAATGAAATATTAACGTTATATTAAAATACACCGTTAGATAAATATAGATTCAGTCGACTACAATTACATAGTGGTTACAAAGTGGTCACATAGTGGTCACAAAGTAGTCACAAAGTGGTCACAAAGTGGTCACATAGTGGTCACAAAGTAGTCACAAAGTGGTCACAAAGTGGTCACAAAGTGGTCACATAGTGGTCACAAAGTGGTCACAAAGTGGTCACATAGTGGTCACAAAGTGGTCACATAGTGGTCACATAGTGGTCACAAAGTGGTCACAAAGTGGTCACATAGTGGTCACAAAGTGGTCACAAAGTGGTCACATAGTGGTCACAAAGTGGTCACATAGTGGTCACAAAGTGGTCACATAGTGGTCACAAAGTGGTCACGAAGATAAACCGCGTAGCTGGCGGCATCCAGACTGCGATTGTTGTAGACGGGAATGAAGCGGTCCGAGTAGGTGGGAGTCTTGCTCTTCCTCGGCGACCCTTTAGTGCCGGAGCCGTTCTTACCTGAATCACAGGCGTAACGCGGTCAACGCTCGCTCGTGGTATGTTAGTGCGCGTACATCATCTATGATATACATCTAGATCTATGTATAGAGGTCTTGAATGTTAAATTTCAAGCTATCAGCAAACTCGGACCAATTAAACTCGGACCAGGTAAACTCAGACCAGTTTTATGTTTTTATTTTACGTGTTACCGCATTAGTTATTAAAAAGTGGTCCGAATTTACCTGATCCGAAATTTCTGGCATTCCTATCAGCCTGCTATCATTGATTAATATTTTAAAATACGCACATAAATATGCTATACATATATTTCAAGGAAGGTGTCGCCTATCCTTTCCCTTACTGCATAGTACAACTGTTTATATGATAAAGTATAGGCGATTGAAAATTAATAAAACCGCAGCCTCAATAACGCTAGTAATTTGCTCGTGCTTACGAACCGGGCGTATTCTTAGAGAAAGAGTTAACCGACAGATCGACTAGTGGGTCGGTGCCGTTCATACGTTTAGTTTGCCATCTCATCAGACCGGATTGGTTGCCCGCTATAGTGATGTCCATGTTCATTGAATTCTTTATTTGTCTTTCAAACGCATTACTTGCCATACTGAACCGTTTAATGATATCAGCGAATGTTTATATATAATATATTTAATATAATATAATTATATTATAATAATATTATAAATATATATATATATATATATATATATATATATATATATATATATATATATATATATATATATATATATTATATATAACTATATAAATTGTAATACCCTTCCATTTTGGAAAGTCACTTTCAGGGTTTAAGGATTATTAATTATCATAATTATTATGAACATTATCTTAATGATTATGTTCAAAATATACAATTATTAGTAATAATTGTTATTACACTATAATTATTACACTTTCAAAGTGTAATAATTATAGTGTAATAACAATTATTACTAATAATTGTATATGTTGAACATAATCATTAAGATAATGTTCATAATAATTATTATAATTACTAATTAAATTAGTAATCCTTATACTTTATTCATTAGTTATTAAGTTACTTAATAACTTATTAAATAAGTATAATTATTATAATTATTAAATTATTAACTATGATAACTAAAAACTACGTCATGATTATTATAAATGTGATCATATAATTCGTAATTAAAACAAATACAATATATATATTAATAATAATTATTATAATATAATAGTATTATTATACTATAGAATTCAAGATTATTAATTTTAAATTAACTTTATAATAATTTTATGAAATATCAAATAATAGTAAATATTTATTAAATAATGTATATAATATAAAATCATTTTAAAAATGTAAAAATAAAAAGTAATATATTATCTAAAATATAATATAATCTATACATACACTTATTTATGCTATATCATATATTCCGTATTTGTATTATTGAATTAAAAATACCAGTTAAATTTATTATTTAAAATAGAATCATTTTCTATTGGTCTATTAATTATTATTATTTGATTGGATTGTATTATTGGAGTCGAATACTAGTGATCTCGTGCGAAATTATCTCATGTGTAGTGATTTCGTGCATAATGATATCGTGCGGATAATTGATTTCGTACTTGATGATTTCGTGTGGATTGGTGATCTCGTGTGAATAAAAAGTGATCTCGTTCGCAGATAGTGATTTAGTTTGTAGCATAAAACTTACCTTAATTTGTAATATACATATAAATATAATATATATATTATATATATATATATAAATATATATATAATATATAATATATAAAATATATTATATATATATATATATATATATATATTTTTTTTGTGTGTTTGTGATTGTGTGTTTATATCATCGATATAAATATACTTAATTTATATCGATGGTTTATATATATAATTATTATATAATATAACGATGATATATAATATATCATATATATATATATATATATATAATATATATATATATATATACAATTTACTTTAACTTTTACTTTTGTGGGTTTTAAGACTACGCTGTGTAGCGCACAGTGTGCGTGAGCAATCGGCCGACAATAATCTCTCCCACGGACGACGTCCGTCGGACGGCGTCAGTGGGAGAGATTATTGTATTGGGGGGAAAGCATGGGAGCAATAGTATGTCTTTAGATGACGTTTGAAGGATGAGGTTTATGTCATTATTCGAAGGTGGTAGGGTTGGGAGTTCTGATGATAAGGGACAGATAGGGCAAAGGAGCGTATATGGGATAAGTGGAGGTTGTGTATACACCTATAGATGGGGTGTAGTAAGGAGAAAAGTGTTGGAGGATCGGGTGTGGATTGGAGTAGTGGGTGTGTGTAGATGGAGAAGGGAAGAAAGGTAATCGGGAGAGTTGTGATGTATGACTTTGTGGATATCCACAATATTGTCTGGGAAAGTTTGTATTTAAAACGATAGGAGACTGGGAGCCAGTGTGGTTGTTTGGGGAGAAGTGTACTGGAATCAGAGGAACGACGGTAACGTAGATGGACGTAACGTAGGTTATTCAATTATATTAACGCTACATAATTTTGAAGACATTACAATTTAATAAGTTTGTATGCGGGGAAATTGAATAGTAGGTTGTTGCAATAGTCGAATAGGGGGAGTATATATAGGAGGAGGCGATGGTAACCTTGTAACCTTGTAACCAATTTGTTTAGACACTGCGATCAACATCAGTAATTAGTTTTCGGCGGTGTATCATATATTAATTATTATAAGCTATATTAAATAGATGTGTTTTCAATTTGACTTTAAAGGTGTGGTCAGAATCTATAGATCTAATTGAGTGAGGTAGGGAGTTCCATGGTTTAGGTGCTATTATAGAATAAGAAGATTCCTGTTTTTTATTAAGTGATAAAGTTATTGGTATATTTAGTTTGTATTTATCATATTGGGTATTTATGTAATGTTCGTTGTGGCAAGACCTCCTATAACCTCTGAGGTTATAGGAGGTCTTGGTGATATGTTGTCATGAGTATTTTTTTATCCTGAAAATGGTTCTGATGGCTCTATATTGTAATTTAGTGAGCATTTTGATAGTATGTGCTGGGAGTGAATTTAAAGTAGAGTTACAGTAGTCAAGTCGGGGCAGTATTAAGGAAGTAACTAGTAGTTTGGCAAGTTCAGTAGTTATAGAAGGTCTAATAAGTCGGATCGTATGTAAGGTGTAATTAATGGACTTCGATATATTAGTTATATGTGGTAGATAAGACAGCTTTTGGTCAAGTGTGAGGCCGAGGTTTTTAGCTTGGTTAGAGTATTCTATAATGTGATTATTGATAATAATAGGTGGTATGGAATGATGTCCTGGGGATGTATTTATTAATAAAGCTTTTGTTTTACGGCTATTCAATAGTAGGGAGTTATTTGAAAGCCATTTACTAATGTCATTAATGCATTTATTGTAGTATTTATGTTATTGATTGGGTCAGGTAAATGACAGTATAGCTGTAAGTCATCCGCATATGAGTGAAAGTATATATCGGGGTATTCGTCAAGTAAGTAAAGTAAAGGGGAAATATATATTAAAGAGAATTGGACCTAAAACAGAATCTTGGGGTACACCATGAGTTGTGTGGCGGTGTTCTGTTATGGCGTTATCTATACATATAGAAAAGGATCTGTTAATTAGGTAGGATAATACCAACTTAGGACAGAATCTTTAATACCAATTTTCTCTAATCTTCGAATAAGAATATTATGATCTAACGTATCGAAAGGCGACGACAAGTCAAGTATAATCAGTATGGTGGGAGTATCTTTTGGAAATAGTAGTATATTGTTTAACGTATGGAGTAGTGAATTGTCAGTGCTCTTGTCCGTTGTATAAGCACTTTGTAATTTATGCAGTATGTTATTATTATTGATGTATGTTCTAAGTTATTTATCAATTATTCTTTCAATTGTCTTAGATATGAAAGAAAGGTTGGATATGGGACGATAATTAGAAAGAGTTGACCTATCAATGGACTGGTTTTTAGGGATAGGAATTACATGGGCATATTTCATGTGGGATGGGTAGATACCTGCAGTTAATGAGCGATCGATAATTTGTTTGTAGAATGGAGAAAGAAGGGATGAAAGAGAATATAATAAAAATAATGGAATTGGGTCTAGTTTACATGTAGATTTAACTGTTAATAAAATATTATTGATATTGATAATGGTTTGTAATGAAAAAGTTGAAAGTGAGTAGGTTTATATTGGGCTTGGTATTGGTGGGATGTAGGGTCGAGGGAGAGTATATATAATTGATGGTAACAGCAATGGGGAAGGGAATGGAGCATCGAATTAGGGGGAAGCAGTGTAAGTGGTAGTTGATGGATGTCTGCATGTAGATAATGTGAATACCAAGGGAAAGAGTGGAGTTGATGTGTAGGGCAAAGTTACGGAGATCATGTGTCCGGGACATGTTTAGAATAGTGGAGGGTAGTCATGTTTAGTATAGTGGGGTAATTCAGGAGGGTGGAGGAACGTAGGCCATACGTCGTAGCCTATGACTCATAGGGGTAAGTGGAGAAAGATTGTTTCGGTTGTGGTGGGGTTAATTTTAAGGGAGTTGGAAGTAAGCCATTGATGTATTGGAGTTGATGCAATAGGAGAGTCGGTTGGGGGCATGAGTGTGGTAATCAGTGCAGTTGAGGTAAAGTTGAATGTAATCGGCGTAGGTATGAAAATAAATGTCTGGGTAGTCGGTGAAGATTTGGAACGGTGAAGATGGGGAGGAGGTAAATGTTAAAAAGGAGAGTACCAAGAACAGAACCCTGGGAACACCATGTGTGGTAGAGCGGGGGGATGAGTATGAGTTGATCATAACAGTGAAAGAACGATTGAAAATGTAAGAGGTGAACTAATTGAGAGCGATGCTAGTAATGTATATGGTGGAAGGTCGGTGGATGAGGATGTTGTGGTCAAGGGTGTCAAAGGTGGAAGACATGTCAAGGAGGACGAGTATGGAACCACGGTTATTGTTTAGACCAGATAGTATGTCAGATGTAATAATGTCAGAGTGTTAGCGCGGATTCGGTGGATTTGTGGGGAAGGTATGCACTCTGAAAGATGTTGGGTATGTTCTTGGTTGTAATGTATGTGATAATTTGGGAGGAGATTACGCATTCGAGGATCTTAGAGTGGATTGAGAGATTAGAGACGGGTCGGTAGTTTAAGGGAGACCGAGAAATAAGGTGAGACTGATGAAAGTGAACCGCAAATGATTTGATGAAGGGGAGTTGCAACAGTTTTAATTATCTGCTTTAGTATTGGGGGGAAGAGGGTCGGAAGAGGAATGATGTTGAGGATGTAGATTTGAGAAGGGAGCTGATTTGATCAATTGGGGGAGATTCAAATTTGTCAAGGGAGACAGGAAAGGTAATGGGGGTGGTGGGAATGACATGGGTGGCCCAGGGTGGGAAGGGTGTAAAGTGTGGTGGAAAGTTTGTAATTGAAATATTTGTCGAAGAGAAGTGGTAGTTCTTCAGGGGTGATAGTGGGGAGAAGGAATAAAGTGAACGACCAAGCAGTTGGGCAGAAAGTCTGTGTATGGACTTACTTTCGTTAGCGAGTTTGTCAAATTTGTGGGTGATGTGAGAGGCTTTGGCGGTAGAAATAGATTTTCGGTGGAGATTTTTTAAGTTATTGTAATAGGCAAGACCTCCTATAACCTCAAGGTTATAGGAGGTCTTGTAATAAGCAAGTGAAGTAGGGAAGGATGTTTGAGATAGGATTATTCGGCTTTGCGAAGGATTTTATTTTGTTTAAGTAGGGATATAGTATACCAGGATGAGTCAGAGTGTGTGATAGAGGTTTTAGTGAATAAGGGGGCGTATTTGTCGAGGGTGGAGGAGAGAGATATATGTATTCAAAGATCGTCCGAAGGATACTTTGTAGTATCTTTGATGTAGTTCAGCAGCACAGACTTTGATGGGGGAATGTCCCTCAAAGTCTGTGTTCAGCAGACATTGAGGTTGGAATGGAAGACAGATCGGAGATAAAAGCAGGAATGGGGAGGTTGTGGAGTTTGCGTTAGATTGTGGTAGTGAGGGGTCTGGTATGTTTGGGGTGACTAAGGGTAAGGCATATGAGGAAGTGGTCCGATGGAATGGTCAGTGACAATTGTATTAGTTTTAGGGGAAATTATTAGGTATAAAGTATTACTATGGACATGTGTGGGGGAGATGTCATGACATGCATGTTGCACAATGTTGAATGAGGTGAGCAATTTATTTAAGGACTGGATCATATATGGGTTGGGAATGTTGAAATCACCTAGCATGCTTGTGTTAGAGGTGATAATGGGTAGAAATAGGCTAAATTCATCAAGGAATGAATTTATGGTGGGAGAGGTATACCTCCTATATGACGGTAGAAAAGGGAAATGTTGAAGGTACGAGAGAAAGGTGAGCTGATAGCGCAGCTGAGGGATTCAGAGTGGGAGAACGAGTGATAGGAAATATTGGAGATAATTAGAGAAGATTTGTAAAATAGTCCGATGCCGCCACCGTGATGGGGAGAGTCACGAGGGTTGTGATCGAAACAGTAAGGGGAGTGCTAAGAGCAGCAATGTGAGGAGAATCCAGAGGAGATAGCCAGGTTTTAGTAATGAAGAGGATGTCGAGGTCATGGTCAGTCATGTGGGAAATTACAGAAGGGATTTTATTGCTAAAAGAGCGTGCGACGCAGTGCGTTGATAAGAGCAGCGTTGAGGGAAGTAAGGTGTGTGGGGGTAGTTACTTGTAGGGATGGGAGGGGGAAGATTATGAGTGATTGGAGGTGAGTGAAAGGGGGGCGAGGGATGTGTTGGGTGTGAGGTAATTAAGGGGAGATGTATTAGTAGGGGGTTTAAGGTATCACAATATCGGGTGGGACACATGAAATTAAGGCGATGTGAAAATTGTTGGTACCGCGGACCACGTAATTGAAGTGGGGATGGGGTGTGAGGAGTTCATATGATTGATGGTGGAGATGCAGTCTTTATGAGCTAGAAGTTGGAAATTGTTGAGGGGTTCACAGAACCTGACTTGAAAAGGTGAATATATTAAGAGGTGGATACTATCCATTGGATAGAGCGGATAACAATGTTTTTGAGATGATGATCAAGATAGATGATGGATAGGGGTTTGGTAGGTTGGAGGAGGAGGATTTGGGTGATTATGGGATGTGGTGATCACTCTCGAGAGTGTATATGTGGCTGGGAGTGGATATTAATGGAGGCAAATAGCTATTTCAGGTAGGCTGTGTCATTACCTGTTTCATTGGCTCCAATGATTGTGTGGGAGATAGTTGGAAATTTACCGACAAGAAAGTTAATAAGTGGAGTGTTGGGGGGGGGGTTATTGATTCTTATCCATGAAATTTATCAGATTTGGGGGAGTAGGGGAGGTAACAGTAAGAGCAGCATGATAGCAGCATAACAGCATATATTATAGCTTCACATGTTTACATTGAGCTATTATGCTGCCATTATGCTGCTATTAAATGTCTATTATGCTGCTATTAATTTGTCATGCTATTATTCTGCTATTATGCTGACATTATGCTAAATGCAGCATAATATTAGCATTATGGTAGCATAATAGCAGCATAATATCAGCATAATAGCATGATAAATCAATAGCCATTTAATAGACATTTAATAACAGCATAATGGCAGCATAATAGCACAATGTAAACATTTGAGACTATAACATATGCTGTTATGCTGCTATTTGGCTGATCTTACTGTTAGCTGGGTAGGCGAGTGAGGATAGTAGGGATGATAGGAACAGTGGGTGAGTTGGGGGGGGGGTGACTGAGGTATGGTTTGGGATAATGGAATGGGTGGTGGAGTGTTTGGTGTAGGTGTAGAATAAGTGGGTTGTGGAGATAGGTGGGGTACATGTGCAAGGGAATTATTTTTTATATATGGGAGGGGAGCTCGTTGGAGAGGTTTTGGAGAAGCTATTGGAGAGTATCTTACGTTGGTGCAAATCCAGTAGAAACTAGATTTTTGGAGGGCAATCATTTTGTTAAGGGTAGATTTGGTGATTTGGAACAGGATTGGCAAAGCTACTTACGGCAATGGTCGAATTATGTGAGTGACGTGGCGAGTGTATTACAAGAGTAGCAAGTGAATTCATTGTGAGTAGAGTCATTCATAATTGGGGGTAGAAGTAGTTTAGTGGGAGTAAGTGGAAGTAATTATGTATTTTATAATTAAATTATACAATTTTTGAAAAAAAACTAAGATAGCGTCAGGAAGCGTAAACAATTATTAATTGTTAAAGTAAATAACAGGAAATGAGGATGATGTGGAGAGGTGGTGAAATGTGGGTAATACATATTTAACTTTGCTTGATTATGGGTGAAGTTAAATACATATATATATATATATATATATATATATATATATATATATATATATATATATATATGTTTGTGTGTGTGTGTGTTTGCGTGTAGACAAATCAGTGATAATGAACATTATATAAACTTAAGTTTGTAATTACATTGGAATAATTAGTTAATAGTAACACAATATTTTAAATATATGGTAATATTATTGTGGAAATATTGTAATTATCATTATGGATATGAAATAATATTATTAAGGTTTAATAGAATATTTTTCAAAGCCCTTTATAAAATAATCTATCTAGATTCATTTATTAATAAACTTCTGTATATAACCTGGGATTAATAGTCTATTATCTATGTATTTATGCTGTAACCAATCGATTAATTTGTAAATATTTCCGTGTCAATTTTTCATGAATTTTGATTTTAATCGATATATTGTTATTGAGTTTCTTATATATAATATAAAGAGTATCATTTAATATTTATTTAGAACTATTATTTTAATATAGTTTTATAATTTATTTGAATATGTCTTTAGCAAATGGATTCCAGGGTTATGCAAATGAGACTTCAAATGTATCAGCTGGTAGTTCAGATGCCGAACCCAGCGATCCTGCAAGTAACAGTTTCTTCTCAAATGATTATAAAAAGTGAACAATTATATAATATGATATGTATTACAATTTTTATATTATATAATAATTTTATATTTATTAAAAAACAATATCTGAATACTATAATAGTAACTATGTTTATAAGGAGTAAGTTAATTTCCAGATTTATTCAGAATGATTTAATCATTTAATCATTGATTACAGCTAACTAAAGGAAATAATTCATATAGTTCAACTATAGGAGGCGCTATGCGATGTAAACTTATAAAATTATTATATTACTAAAAGCCTATTTTAATTTATTTCACTTAATTTATATAAACTCATAATAATTCAAAAATATTATATTTTTAATATAATTTATATTAAAAATATAATATTTTTGAATTATTATGAGTTTATATTATAAACACTACATTTTATACATTATTTGTATCATGATTTTATGCAATGTATATGTCATATATTATACGAATCAGGGTCAAAACTAACGCGTGATAGTTAATAAGTAAACAACGCTAGGCGGGAGATGGGAGTCGCAGCGTATACACAGAAATGAATATATATCCAATAAAGGACTTATCATTATCATAATGATTATGATAATCATAAGTTATGTACTTTCTATAATATGTACATTTGATGACCTAATTCAAATTCTAATTTTTGATCAACTTAAATTCAAATCAATGATCAATTCCCGCCTCATACGTTTGTTTTTTTAATTGTTGCGCGTTAGTTTTGACCCGTCACCTATTATACGACTAATATAATATGCTAATCATGCAGATTTTAATACATAATTAATTACTATATATTCCGATATTATTAGTGGTTTTTATCAAATATGGCCCCGTTTATTTTGATTACGATTTAATTGATATAAATTAAAATACATGATAAACTAATAGTAAGAATGAAAAAATAATATATATTATATATAAATTAGTTGTTATAATTTTAAATTATATAGCTATACATATAAAATATTTTAATATTGAAATCGTAATCAAAACAAATGAAGGCCATATTCGATATTACCCTTATTAGTACCCTCTATAATTGACCTATACAATGCTGCATTGTTTACAAATATGTGTCTGTAGTTGAGATACAGCTTTAGAATATCAGACTAATCATTATTTTCTAATTATTTCTAAATGTCGGTTTGAAATATAATATTCATATCTCATAATAAATGTATTAGTTATAAAATTCCCTATCTACACACATAATTAATATTTAACCGTCCTGCAGCAGAATTATCGAAATCATTGAAATAGGTTTAGGATTGATGCGATTTTCATACAACAATGTTTTCATTGTTCTATTAAATTATATGCAATATAAGTTAGCTTTTAATCACCACATATATATGTATAGAATTTAAAACCAAACTATCCTAGTTATTTGTTATATATTAGTATAAAGCTAGAGAGAAATAGAGTGGTAATACTATATGCCTGGCAGCGTAAGCCAATGCGGAAAACGGAAATAAAAAATAAGCCATCTTGCGGTGACCAAATATTAAAATATAATATTCATTTGATCATAACTTTTTTATTATTAATTATATCAAAAAATAAAATATGAAACTTATATTACTTTTTTATCCTCTTTCCAATGGTATTAATAATTTTATTCTAGCTACAAAATAAAAAATCAAATAGGTCAAATAGGTCAAATAGGTCAAATAGGTCAAATCCGCCATTTTAGACCTTTAGACCATACTAGATTGACGCTTTCCGCATGTCAGATACCTTGTTTACTACTCTATTTCTCTCTAGCTCTATGTATATTAGTAATGAACACTTAGTTTTCATCATATAAATAATAATTTAAACACATTTTTTTTAGGTTTTAAATGTACAGTTTAATACGAATTTACATTATAAACAACACATGTATACGAAAATTCAACCTATATAGGTGGCGCTGTTCATATTTTGTGTACAAAATCGAATTACATGATTTCGTGTAAAAGGGGTTTCACACCAACTCGAATGCAATTATTAACTCTAATTATTAGAGGTTAAAGTTTAACTATATTATTTAAATATCCATAAAAGGAGTTTTACACCTAATTATTAGAGTTAATAATTGCGTTCAAGTTGGCGTGAAACCACTTTTACAGATAAGCATTTATTTTATTTTAAATATTGGATTTAAATATTAGAGTTAAACTTTAACCTCTAATTATTAGAGTTAATAATTGTG
Source organism: Osedax fenrisi (assembly GCA_964019155.1). Taxonomy (NCBI): domain Eukaryota; kingdom Metazoa; phylum Annelida; class Polychaeta; order Sabellida; family Siboglinidae; genus Osedax; species Osedax fenrisi. The sequence goes on from OZ025239.1 coordinate 94,094,770, forward strand.
TTCGAGTTGGTGTGAAACCCCTTTAAGTGATATATTTCCTTAGAAAAATCGTTGGTAATAAACTCTGCACAGTATTCTAGTTACTTTATTATATTACTAAGTACATGCAAGGACAGGACATTTAATCGCTATTATGTACTTTTTGTACTCCAAGCTAGCTACTTTTCAGTTGTATATTAAATGATTTAAATCAAAGATTGTTATTTATCTGTCAAATAAAAATGCATTAATATTTGTAAATTATATTTCTATATAATTATTTTAAATAAAAATACGAATTTATTTATAAATTTTGTCAGAATTGAAGAGTGTTTTTTTATATTATATATTTCGACATTCCAAATAATATAATGTGTATTATATTATGAATTTAATATAATCTTATTGAAATCATTGTTTTAAAACGAGTTTTTGCATTGATTTTTGTATCAAATTCACATTTTTACCCAAAAAAAAAATGTCATAAAATTAAATATCTATTAGCAGATGTTCTGTTATTAGTATATGTAATACAAATTTGACTATTAGTGTTTTATATTGTATATCTACTTTATTTGCATTATAAAATAATAATATAATTTAAAAATAGTAATATATATATATATATATATATAATAATAGTACATTTTTATAAAATAATAATATTGATATATAGAACTATAAGTGTAATATGATGTTATTGTATTTAAATATATATATATATATATATATAACATTACATAGATTAATGATTGTTTTCTATATTAAATAAATTGTTTACATTTTAATGTATGTGAGTTGTATATTAATATTAATAGTTTTTGTATTTCTTAGTAAGTAATTCATTAGCCTAATTCTATTATCAACTTCATTATTCTCTAGATTAGTAAATAATTAAATCGACTATAAATGAAAAATAATTGTAATCAATGTAGAATACTATCTATATTAAATATATGTTGCATATTTCTCACATACAACTAATATTGATATATCCCTGACATTAGTATATGTTTTCCAATTTCGTCGACATTATTTACCTGTAATAATATAATCTAATTATTCACTATTCTTCTTCTTCAAATATTGACATTTAATTCGAATAATCTCAATGATTATGCATCAGATTTCATTACCGCCTAAAGAATATCAATTATTACAATCGTTCAGAAAAATATAAAGAACAAATAAAATTGGTTCATAGTATCATGAACTTCATACATAATATAACCTAAATGTTACCATGACGTTTAAAGTGTTTATTTCAATATTACAGTAAACTCCATTATTACAACATTATTAACATTACATTGCTTACACTGATATCGTAGTGATTGTATAACTGGTTGACTCTCTCTCCTTGGTTAGCAACGAGTACTATACGTATGTTTGTTACCCTCGCCTCCCCTTTACAGGCACCAGGACATACAGATGATGCTGGATAGCAACAGAGATAATCAGAAACTAGAGGCTATGAAGCGTCTGATTTCGGTTTGATAACTTCTCTCCCTCTCACTCTCCCTCCCCCCTTCACTCCCCCCTCCCCCCCTTCACTCGCCCCTCCCCTCCTTCACTCACCCCTCCCCCCCTAGATGGTAGCACTAGGTAAAGATGCCAGCGACCTGTCCCCCCCTTCACTCCCCCCTCCCCTCCTTCACTCACCCCTCCCCCCCTAGATGGTAGCACTAGGTAAAGATGCCAGCGACCTGTCCCCCGCTTCACTCCCTTCACTCCCCCCTCCACTCCCCTCTCTCCCCCCCTTCACTCGCCCCTCCCCTCCTTCACTCACCCCTCCCCCACTAGATGGTAGCGCTAGGTAAAGATGCCAGCGACCTGTCCCCCCCTTCACTCCACCCCCTTCACTCACCCCTCCCCCCCTAGATGGTAGCACTAGGTAAAGATGCCAGCGACCTGTCCCCCGCTTCACTCCCTTCACTCCCCCCTCCACTCCCCTCTCTCCCCCCCTTCACTCGCCCCTCCCCTCCTTCACTCACCCCTCCCCCACTAGATGGTAGCGCTAGGTAAAGATGCCAGCGACCTGTCCCCCCCTTCACTCCACCCCCTTCACTCCCCCCCTTCACTCCCCCCCTCCCCCCCTTAACTCGCCCCTCACTCCCTAGATGGTAGCGCTAGGTAAAGATGCCAGCGACCTGTTCCCCGCGGTCGTAAAGAACGTCGTATCTAAGAACATCGAAGTCAAGAAGTTAGTGTACGTCTACCTGTGCCGGTATGCCGAGGAGAAACAAGACCTAGCCCTACTCTCCATCAGTACATTCCAACGCTCCCTTAAGGTACTACATGTGTCTGTATGTTTACGTGTTTATCATACGTATTATCATCATATTTGTTTATTGAATCGTGATAAATGTATATTCGTATACACTAGAAATGAGTGAATTAAATCTACACTCATATACAGGTGGGTAATTGTATATTACTTACTTTTACTTTAGTCCCGTGACTCGGAAATCGTAGGGGGAATCAATTCAGTCTTTTCTGTCTTAGCAACACACTGTATCCAGCCATCGCGATCGTGAACTTTGTGCAATAGTTGGTTCTCGTCCATTTTAGTCCAATCAGATAAATTGTTGAACCATTGACTCTTCAGACGACCCTGCTTTCGCGAACCTTTAACAATACCTTGCATTAGCGTTCTGCAATATTATATATTATAATACTTATAATATAATGCCACATATTTATTATACATTAATATGATATTTATAATATGATAGGGACTAAATTACTTGTACCCGCGCGGCTACAAAGCACCGCTAACCCCGCCCCCCTAGGATCCTAACCAGTTGATCCGAGCGAGTGCACTGCGTGTGCTGTCCTCTATCAGAGTGCCTATGATCACACCGATCATGATGATGGCTATAAGGGAAGCCGTTACAGACATGTCTCCCTATGTGCGTAAGACTGCTGCACATGCTATACCTAAACTATACAGGTTACCTATAACCCGCCCTCTACCTCGCTACCACCTCTCATGCTATCACCTCTCAGCACTATACCTTTGTTTATCACTAATAGTTAACGTTACGAGTGTTACAATAGGGCGACAACAATACTATAATCTTAGTTTGAACCCCTTTAGAAGTAATAACATATATATATATATATATATATATATATAACTATATATTCTATTGTATATATTTATAGCGAATACTGGTTATCATTGTATGTAATGTTAAAATGAAAGAGTAAACCACACATATTACCTATTGCATATTACGGCGCCTCACATCACCGCACCCTTATTACCCCACTCTTAACCCCACACTTACCCCACTCTTACCCCACACTTACCCCACACTTACCCCACTCTGTTACCCCTCATTTAACTCTACAACAGTTTGGACCCAGATCAGCGAGACTGTCTAATAGAACAGATTCAGAAGCTACTGGCTGATACCACTACGGTAAGAACACACACACACACACACACACACACACACACTAACACACACACACACACACACACTAACACACACACACACACATACACACACCCACACCTCACACATACACACATACATACCCACACACATACCCACACACACACACACACATACCCACACACACACACATACACACACAAACACACATACACACACACACACACACACACATATACATACACACATACACACGATATTATCCCTACCACTAATGTACAAATGCTCTTACAAAGCGATCAACCCGTAATTTTCACATCTATTTAATTAAGTATTACATAATATCTCGAGTATCATCGATGACTCATGTAACCGATCATAAATAGTACGATGTCATTAAGAACACATCACTATTAGGATATGCTTACACATATCTACGATGATAAATAATAAAAAGTTGGTCGTAGATTCAAATCCGTGACGATCCGTGAATCTAGTCATAGATTGTTGTTTGTGATGTAGCATGTAAACGGCCCTATCACATATACTGTGTATCTGCAGTAACTCTTCACGCTTTTCTTAGAATAACCTAAAGTTTTAATCTACTTACTTTTATAGTACTTACTGAATTGTTATCTTACGAGTATGAAAAGTATCTCTTCGTCGAGTGACTTAAGTAATTAAATTGTAGGTACAATTAAGTTGGTTAACTGAACAAATTACACCTTTATAGTTTTATAATGAAATTTCTGTTCACATATCTTTTATAAACTACACCCTATGACCCCCCGATGACCCCCCCCCCCGCCCCACTTTCAGTTAGTAGCGGGCAGTGCGGTACAAGCTTTCGTGGAGATCTGCCCCGAGCGCGTCGACTTGATACACAAGAACTACATAAAGCTGTGTCAACTGCTGGCAGACGTAGAGGAATGGGGTCAGGTTCGTTGTGATAGGTCAAAGGTAGACCAGTGACCTCGTGCGCAATTTTAATTTAAATAATTATTTATAAATAGTAAAATTTACCGTGGGCACGAAATAAGCAAACCGAATTAAAACACTCAGCACTAGATCACTGGGTAGAGAGTCACCATGGTAGACTTGCCTATGCTAACGTTGGTAACGTAATAGTAGTTACTACTACCACCGTGTAACCTCTATCCTAACTCTTCACCGAGTATAATGTAGCGTTAAGTAGCGAGTGCTTCTGTACTGTATTGTCGAGCTACATCACTGACTTTAGAAGTACAACTAACCAATGGGTGATGTTCGCTGTCTAGTATTATCTGTATTCGGTAAAATTACAACTGGAGTGATTACACTTTTCATGCAACCGATTCAAGACATAATACTCTATGTTTAGCCCTACAATCATAGCATTATATAATAGGGCTATACGTGTGATTATTATGTAATAGTAATGGAGGTAAGGCAACGATTGTTTTCACTCTCGGCACCACTATTCCTCACTCAGTTGCATCTCTCAGCGAGCAATCATTGTTTACATATGCGTATCTCTCATAGCCTCTCACAAGAAACGTGACCTCCCTTCACTACCACTCCTTTCTCTCTAGCCTATACTGATCTCTAATCTTCACCTCTCCTCATTACAATGATGCATAGCTAACACTATACTATACCCCCCCACCCCTCCACACAGGTGATCATCATCAATATGTTTACTAGGTACGCTCGCACTCAATTCTTGAACCCCAATGCCAAGGTATATTATCATCACTCCTAGTCACATTAATAACAACACAATAATGTAATACACACTAATGTATGTGTATGAGATAATGCTATTGTAATACACGCGTTATTTTTATGTGATATCCATCGCGTTAAATTAAAATAACATTACAATTTAAACTTATAAATTTATTATTATTATTATTATATATATAAAGAGATGTACGATTCTTTATTATAATATGTGTTGTAGATTACCTGTACTAAACATCACAACTAAACGCCACTACAATTGCCTACGTTCATTACACACGGCGCCCCCTATCAGGAGTACGTGGAAAAGACTGAGTTCTACGACGACGAGGAAGATGGCGCCGCCGACAAGGGAGAAGACGACCCCGCCGCGACCTACGTCGTCGACAAAGACTATAGAATGCTGCTGCGCGCCTGTAAACCCATGCTGAACAGTCGCAACTCTTCGGTAGTGATGGCCGTCGCCCAGTTGTACCACCACTGCGCCCCTAACAACGAGGTGGCCATCATCGCTAAGGCTCTCATTCGTCTGCTACGCTTCCATAAGTTAGCCCCCACTCACACTCGATACAATAGAGCTCATCGCTTTTACTGATCCTCCTTAGACTTTGTCTTTACACCGATGTCATTCCACTGCCCGAATGCATTACATATTCCTGTTCTTAGAGCCCCCCCCCCCCCACCATATCGTTCTCGGTACCTAATCTTAAACCCCACTGCGTGGATGGCCACCTAATCCCCCCCTTACTCTGCTATCCCCTACAGAGAAATACAGTACATAGTACTGGGTAATATCGCCACCATGGTTCTCGAACGAAAGCAGATATTCGAGCCCTACCTGAAGAACTTCTACGTCCGCTCCGATGACTCCACCCACGTTAAACTGCACAAGGTTAGCCCCGCCCCCCCTAACCACGCCCATCGATAACCCCGCCCCTAGCCACACCCCTAGCTAAGCCTCTCTCTAATACCATACCCCTCACCGCAGTTGGAGATCATGACCACCCTGGCTACGGAAACGAACATCTCCACGATTCTAAGGGAGTTCCAGGTTACCTACCCCCACTAGTGCAAGTAGTGCCCCACCTCCACCCCGCTGTTGTGCTGATGAACCGTGAGTTCCTCTATAGGCAACTAATACACGACTTCGAGGGGTAGAAAGTGCATAATCAATTGAGTGTAGTGTATGGTACTTTGAGATGGAGTCACAGCCTGCTACTACATTTAATATTATTATTTATTTATATTATATTTATAAATTATAATTATGATCGAGTTTAATGTACTATCGTACTAAAAATAATAGTTAATATAAAATACACAATATATCAATATTCCTCATAATGGTTCGATTTTTAGTATTTAAATGTATTTTAATTGAAGATGTAATACTATTTTATTGACATATATAATCTAAATCTATAGATATTGAGGTATGTGACTTCTATCTATATTGACTAAAATTCTACTATGTTAATATTGACCTATATAATATGATTAATATCCAATCAAAATCGCTGATGCCATTTTGTTAATTTATCGAGAAAAGTGCCATTCCGCATCTATCTTGTACAATCATTGCGTGCGTGAATTGCAAAAGTCCACTTTATTGATATCAATGATATGCGAATACATAAGTGTATTAACATAAATAAGTATATTAACACACATGTATTGACAAATGTGAATGCATCGAATCATGTATTGATTTCAAATGTTAATTGATTTGAAATTATATAATATATAAGTTTTGTACAATATACAACATAGAACTTGTATGGTATAGCCCCCCCCTATAGTGTAGCCCCCCCCCCCTATATAGATTACATGATTTCACCAGTCGTAGTTACCCCTATAACCCCAATAGTTAAGTTAACCCCTTTAGCTTACTTACTATCCATGTTTACTTATAATGTCGTGTATCTATGTCATCATAAGTTGTGTTTGTTTACAACATACTATAAATAACTAATCACATGACTATTGCCGCCGCATTAGTGATTACTAGAAACAGAGTGCCAACGCATAGAGCTATGCTCTCGTGACATATATAACAGTGATTTAACTGGTTTAGAAAAACGTAACACGAGTAATGTTAAAACTAACAATTACACCCACATTATATTACTAGTTAATACTAATTCCTATCATTAATTGTAATAAGCTATATATATATCATGTATTATACATGTATATATATATATATATATTTATTATTTATAAGTATATTTCTAGTAAACTGTCAGCCATCCTATAGCATGTTTTAGTCTATCTTCTATTTACAGCAGCACCCCTAGCTCCCTCTACATCATATAATGTGTTTGCCTAGTATGATTGCTAAGCACAGCAAAGCATGATACTACTACAATTGTGTGTGTGCCACTATCTATGATTGCTACCATTATTCACATGCACACATCCACACACCCACACACAGACCTATGTGACTAGCTGTGATAAACAGTTTGCAGCTGCCTCCATACAAGTTAGCTACCTTGTCATACAAACATCTAGTTCAGTATTATTATCAGTATTCTGTTTTAACCATGTTTAAATACAACATATATTAACAATAACGTATACTATATATATATATATATATATATATATATATATATATATATATATATATATATATATATATATTATAGAATACATTTTTTTAACATTTTTGATTAAATATATTTAATAATAATATTTAAATTATAATATAATTTATTATAAGATTTTAAATGAGTTTTTACAACGTATATTATAATGCGCTATAATGAATTGAACGGTTAATAAAGCGAGAGTGTACTACATCATCATCATCATCATCGTACAATGTAGGCTATCGGCAGATGTGCTAGCTCTATTTCTGAAGTCACCGATGTCTGCATGAACGGCCTCGTTAATCTGTTATCAAATCACGATGGTAAGCATTCAACGTTTAGGGCAGTTATACGTCAGCATTCATTAGACATGTACGTTACACATATGTATAGTAGGATAATGATCGCAGTACACCAGTACATCGTGCATACTACTTATACGTTAGATAGCTATTACATAGCAACTATCGTAGGGTTTATGTGAATTAGTGAAGCAAATGTATAGACCTATTTAACAAAAAGATACACTCGCTTAGCGGCGATACATTACTTTGTAAATGACACCCCGGATGCTTGTAACAGAAGTATTGATTTAGCTAGTGTTTTAGATGTAGGTCTGGTAGCTTAGTTATTAATGATGTAGCGAAGGAAAGAGATGGACAACTTATTAATCTGAAACTTGATGCGTATATCAATTATAGTGTACGAGAGAACTCTATTCTATACTGTTTCTTTGAGAGATGATATTTCTGCATTAATTATATATATTAGAAATGTAGTTTATTACATTACATGTGTTGTTATGTGAAGAAAACAAGTGAAACACAACTATCTATTAAATAGCCTATGATGATATGCATGTGCTGCCCTATCTGTAGCTATTATATCACTGGGTTGACTGTCTGTATAACCGCTCTTAATCATACAGAGATTGTGGTCGGGGAGAGTGTCATCGTCATTAAGAAGTTATTACAGATGCAGGTAAGTGATCATGTGACATGTAATCCCGCACGATCTCACCATATCTCACCTAATCCCGCACTATCTCGCGCGTTATTCCAGCCAGTGTCATGCGCCTAAATCCACGTGTAAATCTTACCTCCTACCCGCACCCTAACACTACTACTACCCCACTAACACACTACTACTACCCCTCTAAGCCCTACTACTACCCCGCCAAGCCCTATTACACCACTATCACCCCCTTTACAGCCTTCGCAACACAAGGAGATCATCTCTCACCTCGCCTCTCTCGTCGACACTATCTCAGTACCGATGGCTAGAGCTAGTATAGTCTGGCTAATAGGTTAGCAAGTCCACTACCACTAGGTAAACGGTACTGTCTGTATTAGTCACTGACGTGTTTCCAACGATATCTGTATCAAATAATAGTATTAACGAGCTAAATAATACACTTTATAGGTGTCACTAATGATATACTATATATGTATTTGGATTCTAAATACATTCTAAATATATGTATATTGAATTACAAGTGTGTGTGTGTGTGTGTGTGCGTGTGTGTGTGTGTGTGTGTGTGTGTGTATTAAAACTCTATTATTTTCTATTCTAATCATAGGTGAATATTCCGAAAGAGTTCCAAAAATAGCTCCAGATGTCCTTCGTAAAATGGCAAAGAGCTTTACAACTGAGGTAGGTTACCCCTTCCACTATTGGGGTATAATACCCCTCTTTTACAACTCAGTTTGGTTACCTCTTCTACAACAAATTTATATATTACCTATTAAGGATGGCATTGTATTTAAAAAAAAATTCATATGAAAACAAATATATATTTGACAATTATACAATTTAAATTATACAACTTTTGTATATATATTGATTGTAAAATAATTATATGGGTTTATGTTCTAGATATGCCACAAGTATAAAGCATCTTTTACATAATATACTATGAAATATTAGCATAAATATATTTTTTTTTCATATTTTATAATATATTTTACCAATTTAAAAAAAATTAAAAACTGCTCTTTATATTTATTTATTTAATATATTATCTTTGTTATTATAACTACCTTATCACTTAATATTATAATCATGAAACAGCTCTAAATAGCCAAATCTTATATATAATAAACAAAAATATATCTACATTTATTTCATTATAATGATGTATTACATTTTATAAACTACAAATGATAAGAATACACTTTATTATAAACTGGAAAATGATAAGAAATACAATTATTTTTTTATTTTATAATAATCCATTTTAAATAACTTTAGATTCATTTTACTCGGAATAATTATTTTGCCTTACCTAAGTAAATTCAAGTTTATGTACAAATTATTAATATAACTATACTTATACTTTTATTTTTATATATATATATAAATAATATGTGTATAAATAATAGAACAACCTAATAAATTTATAAATATAATTTATAATTATTAATAGATTTTCTGTAGAAATTGCTGGAAAAAAATATATTTGTGAATCTTATTTTATATGAATTATTCTATATAATATATAGATCAATTTGTACTATATATAGATTATTAAATGCAATTATTGGTGATAACTCCCATAATGATTAGGTTTATGTAAGCATTACTTTGCATGTCATCTATGTGTATTGCATGTCATCTATGTATACACAGGTTGCCCACCTACCCTATGCTATTGAGACTACAGCATTTAATGGGGGTCAATGAAGCAAAGCTTATCTGTTTGCATTCATCAAGAGGGACACATGTGTAGACGGTTTCATACATAATCAGACTGGTGCAAGGTGTAATAGCAGCATAAACCACATGCAACACATGTTCCCATAGCTACATCATATCACATTAACACATTAACAGTTAAGGGAATAGATGGCATAGTTGGTATTGTCAATACAAATTAGTATTACTATTTGTTATTACATTTAATAAGTGATTATCATTATGCCTATGAAATGTATGATAGTGTTAGTATGATAGTGTTAGTATGATAGTGTTAGTATGATAGTGTTAGTATGATAGTGTTAGTATGATAGTGTTAGTATGATAGTGTTAGTATGATAGTGTTAGTATGATAGTGTTAGTATGATAGTGTTAGTATGATAGTGTTAGTATGATAGTGTTAGTATGATAGTGTTAGTATGATAGTGTTAGTATGATAGTGTTAGTATGATAGTGTAGTAGTCGTGTTTCTATTACCCATCAACATAATTTACAATCAATATTTTAAATATTTGTGTATAATAATATAATTATTTATATTTTGTTATTTTCTGCTTATACATTATACATATATTTACATAATAATATGTATTATAAATTATATATATATATATACAATGTAATACAATGTAATACAATGTATGGTTGTAGTGATGTAACGCTATACGTGAATTAGTTACATTATTTAATTACTCCACATATAACGTTACATCATTATCACGAGTCATAACCAGATCGCCATAATTATTTAAAATTTCACTCCAACCTAATACATTGTATATATATATAATTTATAATACATATTATTATACATATATATTATAAATAAAGTATTAAATTTAATTCACAAACAATACTATATTCTAGAATTACTCAATATTTATTTTTAATGCATACTTCTAATAAAACATGCAAAATGTTTTAAATATAAAAAATAAATTATTGATTCTAACATATATTTCAAATAAATGATCATATCTATCACACTATGTTGTTATGAAACACTGAATGATGTACATTATAATACACTTCAGTGTTATAGATCTATATTAGTAGTTTCTATCTAATCTAATAATTTAAAAATCTATTTAAAAAACTTATCAGTATTTATATAATGCTAGATAATTAATATGGTAGATAATGCCAGTATTATCTTATCTATTACATAACAATATATAGCACATGCAATGGTGCCTCCCCTTTAACACCACAAAACTGTATTTACGAATATTGATTTGTTATTATTTATCATTATTATTTAGACTATAAACTTTTGAGATATGTCTTATATAATGAAGTGTTTAAATAAACTATTACTATTTTAATTACAATTATCATATAATATAATGACATCGCATTCACCCCCTAACATTAACATCACTCCCTCCCCCCCTATACAGAAGAACATAGTAAAGCTGCAGATCCTGAACCTGGCGACCAAGCTCTACCTGACTAACCCCACTCAGACCCATCTTCTGGTACAGTACGTGTTCTCTCTGACCCGGTACGACCTTAGCTATGACATCAGGGACAGGACGCGTATGTTGAAGGCACTCGTCATGCCTACAGGTTATCTACACTACTGAACACCACTAGTGGTCACCAGTAGTGGTCACAACTAGAAAGTATGCAACACGCACTAACAGTTATGATGTACTACAAACTTTATTACTTGTAAACTATTATTCTCTCGTCTAGTTTTCATTTATCTTTTTTTATTTATTTTATTTCGTTTCACGACACCCACAACATATCTACATTATATTGAGTCAACAAGCAGTGGCAATACTAGACAGCTGATACTACTACGGTCTGCTGTTAATAGTTCACTGTTAATGAGCTCTAAGCACACTACACTGTAGAGTGTCTGCAACACATGTATTAAGATGTACACCCCCCCTCGCTCTCAGATAAACAGAAGGCGTCTCCCTTCTCCAGTCATGCCAAGAAGATATTCTTCACTAAGAAACCAGCTCCCCTGCTGAGATCTAAGTTCAATGGTTTGATTCTGAGATGACACCTTAAATATGTGCTAAACACATATATATATATATATATATATATATATATAATTGTATATGTGTTGTATATACACATGTTCTTGCCTATATAAAGTATGGTTACATTACATACTATTCATATGTCATCACTCTATTCTCAATCTATTGTACATAACAGATCTCTCAGACATTTATCTGCAAATAAGCATTCATTATGGAATAAACTACCATGTATTATTGAATGAACAATAATCAACTATTTTAAAGAATGTTAAAAAAATATTTTGTAATTGATACTCTTTAATTATTTTTCACTTTTAATTATTACAACATTAATTATTACAACTTTAATTATTGGTCTTTAATAAACATTACTACTAATCTTATTACTTAATATTCTAAGTTAACTAAAATAGAGGGTAATGATACAGATTTTCTAGAATAAAATAATCAATATTAAATACTTAAATATATATGTATAAATATTTAGCTTAATTTCTGATCATCTCATATTACTTTCATCTATCTACGATTATTTATATATATTCAATTGTTTCAATATAATAAAACGATAATTTAAATAATCTACTAATGTTACATAACATAAATATAATAGTTATATAATTTAAATATAATTTCAATTCAATACGAATACAATATGGATTTCTTATTGATATAGCATGCATGTATAATGTGTGTGTATGCCGTCGCTGCGGTTACCCCTACCCTGTCACCTACCTACCTACCTACCTGTGTGTAGATCAAGAGGAATATCAACTGGGCACACTGTCACACGCTATCAACGCCCGTGCCAATGACTACAGAGACCTGCCCAGGTGGCCCCTAACTCAACCCGACCCCTCCGTCAGAACCCCCGACACTCCCCCCGTCATCACTAAGAACCACGAGAGCGGGGACTACCCCCGCAAACCACAAGGTCTGCGTACGCCCCTTATAAGGGGGTACGCCCCTTATAAGGGGGTATACCCTTATCGTAATGCTATTGTCACGTTAATCTTTTGATAGAGCGTGTAATGTTATTCTATTCTAATAAAACATTATAGATTATTTTATACTATTTTAATTCAATTCAAACACAACATTATATAGTTCTATTTAAATTCACTCTTACCATAATATTCAGTAACACACTATTCAATATTCACTACAGCGAATAACACTGGTAGAAATCCTCCTAAAAGTAAATCATTCTATTCTGATGAAGGTAATATTTAGCTGAATGTAATTAATGCCTACCATTGAGGAAATCTCACCATATCTCATCATATCTCATCATATCTCACCCTATATCATGGTATCTCATCATAGATAATCATATAAACTATATCTCCTTATATTTGACCATATCTCACTTCATTTCATCATATCTCACAATATCTCATCATTTCTCATCATATCTCACCCTATATCCTGATATCTCATCATATCTCACCACATCTCACCACATCTCACCACATCTGTTACCAGACTCCAGTTCCAGCTCTTCGAGTGGCTCGTCGAGTGACTCTGACAGCAGCTCCGGCAGCTCAGATGAAAGTTCCGATGCTGAAGGAGGAGGAGCTGTTCTTATAGATGTAGAAACTAGCGTCCAGAAGAAGACACCAACCCCACCTATGTTAGTCTCCAGTATCTCGTATTATTACAGATATATAATTAGGTAGATATTGTATGAATAAAGTGTAGTTATTTAGTTATTAGCAAAACTTATTTTATATTGATTAATATACTTAGATTATCTAGAGGGGTAAACATAGTCATTAAAAGTAAGAAAATAACTACGAGTTAAATATTTATTGTCAATGAAAGAGTCATATATTTATAATATAACGTGTGCTTCTTTTTACATTTTTTTAATATCTTTAAATATGATTTAATAATTTTTTATTTCAATTAATTTTAAATTTAGGATAATCTATATTGAATTTTAATTAATCGTTTTAAATTATCTACTATTCATCGAACCAGTAAAAGTTTAAAGATTTCATAATAGGTAATTTATATATAAACGTATGCAGTAGGAATACCTAGACATACTTAAATTGTTAAATATTTATGTATCATTTATTTAGTCCAGTGGGATGTTCTGTTATAATCATAAAAATGGCCCAGTTAAATAATAATTCAATAATACAATTTTATAAAATTTAAATATATATATATATCAACTAATAATATTTACATATATAACAACGATCATGTGATCATTTTGTTTACTAAAGGTCTCTATTTAAGTACGATATTGACCTGCAATTACAGCAGTTCACACCTTAACTGCCCACTATGTATATTCAATGATATCGGACTGTATTTGTCGTGTGAACGCGAAATAGATTACAAGTTTACCAAATCACTATTAAACAACAATATCATTTAATATATTTACGCGAATTGTGAATATTGACACAGCGATTATCATCTACTGCTAACTGGCATCATCGTCATCTATAACATTGGTAACATTGCACTATTGCCAGAGCTAAGCTAAAGTCTGCCGTCGCCGCTGAAAGTTCCGGAACTAGTGATTCATCAACCGACTCATCGTCATCCGGGGACACGTCATCCGAGTCCTCCTCCTCCTCGTCTTCCAACTCTTCCTCTGACGAAGAGAACACATCCGCCTCCTCCTCATCAGATGAACACCAGGCTGCGGTGAAAGCTCGCAAGTACGTCAAGTCTTCCAAACCCTCTAAGAAATCACCGATGAAATCCACCCCCTCTGCAAGAGCCCTCGCTTACAGAGTCCCCGCATCCGCCGCCGTTAATCTCCTCGATCTAGACTGTTCGTATTCGCCTAGGCTTGTGCTTTATTTACATTATATTATTATGTATATATACGTAAAATATATAACGTATATATATTCGTACATAATAGATATATATATATGTTATGTTATGCGCTATGTAAATATAGACGAGACCATATGTTACAGGTATCTTTATCCGAGTTATATTCTATGACTAATAATCAGCTTTCTTTATATCGGTGGGTTCGCCACGCCCACTTTAGGGGCGTGACTACGAGTACGCATTCATTCTAATTACTATAAGAAAGTAATTACGACTTTCCAGAAGCAATCGTGTTACATTGATTTTTTGTCCGATGTCGCTGTATGTCGCTGTGTTTGCTGGTTCCGAGTCATTCACTGTAGCCCTATTCCTTGTCACTTGCTGTTCATAACTCTAATAGTACCCTAACTAAATGATATAACGTACATAAATAGCTTGACGCCACACTCAATATAATATTTGTCTATATACGATTCATACCCACAAGTATACCACAAGTATTCATTACGAGAACACTTACCTATCAATTATAATACAAACTCATTTATACGCACAATTACTCAGCGCCACATAACATATATATTTTAGATGAATTAAATTTAAATTAAAATTACAGTTGAAATACCGAATGCTGATTCTAAAGACTTTGTGGCCGGAATGAATAACTTATTGTTACAACCCACCGACATCAAATCAATAGACGAACCGATGAGTCACAATGTTTGTATAGACGTCGCATGATATAATTCAACTAGAATTTTAAATAATAGCGTTATCGAGGCCAAAGTTCAAAATGTATTATATAATATTGTAGTCGACCTACAAATAATGTTATAAATTCATTTGAAATTCTATAATATGTGTAATTGTACGAATGAAACCTAATCATTCACAACAGCAATACTGATCAACTTATCTTAGATAGATAGATAGATAATAGTTTGTTGATTAGAGTCAAAATGATGTATAACAACCATATACTAATGGCAGAAAAATATAAAGAATAAAAACAAATTTATATAAGTTATGATTTAAATTTTTAATTTAAATTTTTCACCGAAAGTAAATAAAATAATGCTCAATAAATGAATGGTAAAATAGCGAATATAGTAAAATAATGACAATTGTAATCTGTCAGCTCTTATCCGGAGAATCTAAAGACGAGTGCAACAGACCTGTAAACGTTCTCTTGGACCCGACCCGATGTCAAGATCTCTCTGTGACCTTCCAGTACACCAGAGAACAATGCATCTGGTCGAAGAATTCACCTCTAGTCGGTTTGCTGTTGTCACTATCCACTACTGGCCAACCCCTCACCAATGTGAAGATTGTAGATAAGGTGAGATAGCGTAGATAACCAGAGATTGAGATATATATATATATCATAGATAAGGTATTATATCATAGATAAGGTAAGACACCATAGATAAGGTATTATAGATACCATAAAGTAAGAGATATCATAGATAAAGAGAGAGATATCATAGATAACGATATATAGATATCTATTAGATATGCTATTAAATCTGTATTATAACGCTTGTACAGATTTCCAAAGATATACAGATGGAAACATTCGCCACACTGGGTTAGCTATCCTCTGTTATCTCCATCCCACCCCCGTTGTACTCTTCTGCACAAACAATACGATCCATTCCTAATGAATATATGTAATATCTGTATGCTTTACATATATATGTGATAATAACATTATATAAATGTACCTATCTAATAGATAGTATCTATCTATCAATCATTGAATGCCGTATATCTAATGACATCTCCCTCTCGCTATCATACAATTCTAGTGTCTTTGGAGCCGAACTGCAGTCAATCTTGTCCTCTGCAAATAGACTTTCAGGACACGTCGAATCGTAGTGTAGAGTTCCGCATCAACTGCACCGAGATGGCGTCCGGTTTCGTGTGCTCGATCACGCCCCCTATTGGTGAACTTTTGCGACCCCTCGATGTGACCCCAGCAGAGTTTACTCGTAAAAAATGTTAGAACGACTTTTATGACGTCCTCGCTTATTTCAGATCTGGCAGTGATAATCTATTTCAGATTTAACATTATATATATATATACATGTGTATATATATGTGTATATAAATCAATATATGTATGTGTATATACTAGGGTTATCAAAATTTGTTTTCTAGAGTCCTCAAGTCATAATCTAGAATCCTTGAAATGTAATGTCCTAGTCCATTTAAAATTTAATGAAATCGACTCCCTACAGTTATTTTTCGAGTCTAGTATTTAAAATATAACTTGAATACAAATTGTAAAACTGTACATAATAAATATAAAAGTAAAATACATATAAGTAAAATCATTTAATTATATAGAATTATTTCATAGTTGAAGTAAGCTTTATACATACTATATTTCATATATAGACTTATATAATATTAATTTAAACATATTTTTACGATTGATGTTAAAATTTTAACCTCGGATTTACAATGTTTTTTATAATTTTTAAGTTATGATTTTAAGTATTAAAACCGAATATTTTATGATTTTAATAATTTGTTTAGGATTTGAAGCAATGGTTTCTAAGAATTGATGTATCGAAACGAATCGAAGCCTTTTAAAACTTTTGGAATTTTAAGTATTTGAAATTTTACAACCCTTATACAAGTTTGTTGGTTTTTTTGGATAACAATTTATAATAGCAAATATATATATATTTATTCATTTATATTATTAGAATTTTATATTTGGTTTATTAGTTATTTATATTATATTTATTATTTAGTCCAGTTTTTCATTACATTAATTTATTCATTTATATATATTAAATATAATATATATATATATATATATATATATATATATATATATATATATATATATATATATATATATATATATACAAATATTAGTCTCACATTGTTTTAATTATATATTTATTAGCATTTATATTTGCATATATATATAGCTTATTTTTATTTATTATTTTTGTATATTTACTATCTATTTATTGTAATTATATATATATCAATTTTTATAATTATCATAACACATACAAATAAGTCTATAAACTTGCAAAATATGAGAAGTAAAAAGAAGACAAATTTATTTTATAACATATAATTTATATAAATTCTATAAACATAACATTTATATATAGATAAGAAAACATAAAACTATTAATTTATAATATTTATTTTATATTAGCTGAATGTATAATTGTATTACACTCTGATATAATAAAATAAAAATGATATACTACAATTATTTTAATATATAACATAATATTTATAAATTCTATAAGTTAGTAGAATTGTATATTTTTATAATTTATAGAATATGTTTACATAATATTTATATATAGATAATAAAACATAAAACCCTTAAAAAATAAAACTATTACTTTATAATATTGACTTTATATTAGCTGAATGTATAATTTTATTACTTTATAATTTATTTATTGAATTTTATAGAATTTATTTATTGTTGACTTTTCAAATGTGTTTTATTGGAATACATTTGTTTTCTATGTTTGCATCATCGATGTAAATAAAAGATTTACATCGATGGTTTTATTTACATCGATGGTTTGCATATATAAAGTAAAAAGTAGTGTTTAGATAAAAGTACTAAAGCAATCTACCTAATTTCTTTTACTATATATAATATAACATATATATGCACAATTCAAGAGAATCCTTCAAGAGATATTCAAAATTATTATTATTATGTATTGGATTTTATAAAATTAGTGAAGAAATAAAATAAAAAAATGATGTCTAAACATGTAATACAAATATATATATATATATTTGTTTATAGTATTATAGTTATGAATCCTTTTTATATAACAAAAAAACAATTCATTCAGTAACATTCAAAAACATTCAATAAATTGAGGCAATGCATTCCCTATCTCTATATATTATACATGTAAATTAAACAAAATGGCCATCACATTGCGATATCCCCTTAATTAAGGGGACAAATTTAAAAAGGAGACATGTTACTATTTATTACAGTGCATGTAAAGTATAGGGAAAATAGCACGTTTTCAAAATGTATCTACTTTTATAAAAATTTAGTTTTTTTAATTCTAAAACAATCTTATTAAAAACATATAACCTTATTATATTATGGTTGAATATATTTAATCTAAATAATATAAGATTTAATTCTTTTTTATAATTTATTAATTATAAAAAATTAGCCATCTATTTATGACATATATATATAAATTTATATTATTTATAATCATATGTATAAAGAAATATTCAACTTTATTAGTTATTAATATATTCTTTGTAAACTGTGAACATTTTAAGTAAAATGATAAAAATTAATTTGTAGTTGCATTTATTGTAGAAAAATGAAAAATACTTTTTGAGTAAATTAAGTTTAAAGATTTGTTTATTATTTTATAATTTGTATATAATAGCTAGTTAGTAATTTATATAAATAAATAAATAAATTAGATTTATCATTCTTCTCCAACAAGCAAGGAATAATGGGGAAATTAATAAACAAGTTTATGTTTTTACTAGAATTTCCCCAATCATCATATTTTTGGATAATCTAGATCCTAGGGTCTAGACTCTAGATTATCATAAAATAAATAAAATATACATATAATTAAGAATTAAAAAAATTAAAATTACTCTAAAAAGAGAGAAAGTATGAGATAAATATATATAAATTGTTAAAAATAAAAATGGAGTTGCACCTGAATACCGAACATAAAACAAAAAATTATATTTTTTATTTTATTATTTTTTTTTGATTTTAATTTTGTTTTTTTAAATTAATAATTGAATTAATGATATAATTGATTTAATATATACTTGTTATATAACTATATAATATATAATTAGTAATTTATATATAATTGTTATATATTCTATATAGATATAATTATAAAATAAAAGTATAAAAATATAATCTATAGATATAAAATGTATTAAAGTTAAATATTTGCACTTCCTGTAGCATCACTGCCTTTAGAATTAATTATTTTTAATTTGTTGTGTTTTTAAAAATCTCGTTTTAATAAGTATATTTTACATAATAGATACATCATTTTTACATCATTATAATCATATTTTAAATAATTCAAATTACTAAAAAAAATGAAAATAATTATTTTTTATATAATTTTGCACATCTTTTTAACAAAGGTTGAATTAATTTATAATTAGTTTATTTGTCTAAATTTTATTTGTTTTTGCAACATTACCAATAACAAATATTGTTGTTAAACTAGATTAGTTTATATATCATTACTACATAACTATAATATGTAAAGTATACAGTTTTATAAAAAATAATTTCATAAATTAATTTTATATTATAAAAATTACATTTATTATTAACAAAGGTTTAATTGATTTATAATTAATTTATTTGTCTTTTAATTTAATATATCTTTACAGCATTTCTAATTATAAATATATAGTTTATAATATAAAATCTCTATATGTACATTGTAATTTATACATACCTATACATATGGCCATTTCTATACTACATTGTAAAGTAATCTTATAAAATTAAAATAAGGTTACAGTCGGTATAAACTATATGCAATGATATGCAATTTATTTATCATTTATCTAACATGCCTGATAGAAATAACATTTAATTTTTAAAAAGTTTAGTGAAGTGATTGAAAATATGAAAAAGGTTCTACAGCGTTTAGATGTAATAACACTTATTTAAGGGCAAGTATACATTTCTTTAATTCATGAAAAGTTTATCTTTATAGAAATAATATAGTATATAGATCACAAAAATATGAAATCTGTATAATATACCAAATTCCTTGAATAAATTCCTTTGATATTTGAAATATATATATATATAATATAAAGGGTATTTTGAAATGAATATGGCGGGCTGGTTATATCTCGCGATAGTGATTTAAGGATATATTTATATGAATTCTATATCCAAAAATGCATGCTTTATTGTAAATTCGTGCAATTATTAAAATTCGTGCATAATATATATTTAACTAATAACCATTAAATTATGTAATTTTCATAATTTAATTTACTAATATAGAATATATATTATAGAGTATATACAATTTTAATAAAATAAACTTTATTGGTATATTTTAGGAAAGTATCTACGTTTTAGTTTATTTACCAAAGATTATTATTTATAAAAAATTTTCATTATTAATTTTATCAAAATACATGATATATAATGAAATATATAATAGTGAAAGATATCCAGAAACTGGTGAAATTATATCGGTGTTGTTTCTATTAATTACTGAAAAGAAGATTACGTGGGAGAATGGTATATGCTAATATGGATATACAATTTGTATATAAAATATTGAATAAATATATGAATTTAAAATTAATAATATAAATAGATTTTATTATAGGTTGTAATGTTTATATAAACCCACATATACACATGGCCACACCTATACACACCTACATTCTCACACCCATATCCTCACACCCACACTCCCCCACACAGCTTCACTAAGCGGTATGAATGAGACCACTATACTTCTGAAGAGCAGCGCTATATCAACGGTTCTCTCTATGCAACAGATACATTCCATCGTGGTCAACACCGCCAACGTTCTACAGGTATCATCAGTGTGTGCAACAGCATCTGATATATATATATATATATATACATATTATTAATATGGAATGAAAATTGCGTCAAAAATAGTATATACAAATTTTTTAATGAGGTAATTATTACAATTTTTCATTTTGAAATATATATTCCCCGGCTAAAAAACATTGCACAATTATATATGCGTACGTATGTATGCTACTACCTTGTTATACATAACTAAACATACATTAATGTATTCAAGTTTGACTATTATTTTGATTACACATTCCATAATGAAATTTGGTAATAATTGCCTCAATCGAAACTTTCCCTATACTATTTTCTACACAACTGCATGATTTTCATTCCTTATTAATCATATAATAATAAATAATATTTATTAAATATTAGTAATGTATGTATATAAATATGTATATATACGTGTGTAAAGTGTAGTATTTACAATATCTGAATATTGTAATTATGTTCGCACGATGATGATGATAATGTTGATATACACATTTGATTAAGAATACCTATATATATCTAAAATTTAGATTATTTTTTATTTAGATTCTAAATAATAATGAACAATTATTTTTGTCATACTCTATTCCATAATTTGTATTATCTATTCATACATTATATATGTCAGCTGACATATCAAAGTAATGTGTCATATCTACTGTTTGTGATAGTATTTCTCTATTCCCGCATACAAATATAATAGTGTATTACTAAATAATCTTCTGAAAACTCCCTCTTTCCCTATTTAACCTTGAGTATAGTTAACCCTGAAGCGTTTTATTCGTGATCATTGTATACATCAAATTTACATAGATTAGTTGTTATCATTTCTGTATTATCACTTGCAGATATGCAATGAGAATACTGAGGCGATTTGCTATGCATCAAAGACTGCCAAGAGCGGTACGGATGTACTTATCACTGTGTTAAAGAAGGTTTGCTACATTGCTAAAACTAGTGAGATAATCAAATTTGTATCTAATCCTAATGAAAAGCAAAATTATTAACGATAAATATGTATAACTGTACACTTTCGTATATATACACTATAAATTGTGCATATATACAGTTTTGTATAATTGTACAATTTATAGTATACGTATTTTTATAACTATTTGTAGTTATATTATATTTTATTTAAATTATATTTTAAAATAATATTTAAATTATATTTAAAGTTATTTATTTAAAAACTGATATTCAAACATACAAATCATGGTGACAGGAACTAGAAAATGGATGCCTGACAATTAGGATAACTATCAACTGTGAGAAGATATTCGTGTCTTCCCAACTCATGAATTCTCTGAAATCTTCATTCTCCAAACACATTTAATTTATCTGTACATA
This sequence comes from Osedax fenrisi, assembly GCA_964019155.1. NCBI lineage: Eukaryota > Metazoa > Annelida > Polychaeta > Sabellida > Siboglinidae > Osedax > Osedax fenrisi. The sequence goes on from OZ025239.1 coordinate 94,117,913, forward strand.
CAAACAGTATACATACATACATACATATATATATATATATATATATATATATATATATATATATATATATATATATATATATATATATTGTTATGCAAAATAATTAGTATATAAATTTCAATCAATAAATGTATATAATAGTATCATTATTACGTCATATATTCGTATTACTAATGTTACACAAGTTGTTACAGTTAACATAACAACTGCGTACCAACCATTACTCTCTATTATAGTTGAATCTCATCATTCCGTTTGTATTGTGTACTAGTTAATGTTCAAATCAACAAAACCCACCGAATAACTAGAATACTCGTACGGCATTTAATTACTATATTGCTACATAATGATTTATCAATCGAGACTGAATACTACAATAAATTTAACAACAACAATCTTCAGTATATTTACTTATTTAATAACGATATAGCTGTTGTACTATATGAATTAATCCAGCGGTCGTGTATTTAATTGTATTAAAACGAAGTTGATGTTATTTTCTATGAATAATAGCATAACTTCCCTCTTAGAAGAACAAGTATGCTGTGAAAATCGTAACTTCTGGTATATGTGTAGCTAAACCACAGGTTCAAAGACACTATGACCTTGACGCTAGTTGATCAGTCACGTAACGACACTAAAGGAACACTTAATATAGCGAATGTTTGTGGGTATGATCTAGTGAATGGCTACGAATACTGTATTGAAGTGCGGCTTCACTTCAAAGGAATGTTCTTGCACTGGTATTGACTTATTTAAACTTTCTAAATATCATATTCGTGGAACATTATTCTATGTTTATATTTATAGATTGTATATAATTATATATACATATTCTAGATAATTTCAAGATTAAATATTAAATAAACTAATATATTATGAATGTTATGTAATTGTATTGATTGACTATTACACACCACATACAGTGCTGCTTGTTGTTGTATAGACATTATTAAAAGTATTACATGCAACAGGTACACAATACTATATTTCTATTATAGATATGTCATTCATACAAAGTATGTCTCACATTTGTCATAGTGAGTTGAAAATATATAATAATATAATTCAAAATTAAATATAAATATAATATTTTATATGTTTTATAAGTAAATATTAGATTTTAATAAATCAATTAAATATTTATTGTATATTGACTCTGATTAAGTATTATTTAACATATAAGTATAATACATATATTTTAATATAATAAATATATGTGATTTTATTTAACAAATATTAATATTTTCTTATTAATATCAGAGTTGTTTACCCAGCAAACAATTTATCGACGCTTTTGGACGCTTTTGAGAATTTATGGGCGCTTTTTCGACGCTTTTGGACGCTTTGATTCCGAATCGATATATTCGTCGCTTTTTCGACCTTTTGGGCGCTTCAGTTCTCAATCATAGTGAATTCGTCGCTTTTTCGACGCTTTTGGGCGCTTCAGTTCCGAATCGATATTGAATTCGTCGCAAATTCGACGCTTTTGGGCGCAACAGCGTCCAAAGTACAATAGGATTTTAGGCGCAAATTCGACACTTTTGGGCGCAACAGCGTCCAAAGTACAATAGGATTTTAGGTGCAAATTCGACGCTTTTGGGCGCTTCAGTTCCGAATCTATATTGAATTCGTCGCAAATTCGACGCTTTTGGGCGCTTCAGTTCCGAATCGATATTGAATTCGTCGCAAATTCGACGCTTTTGGGCGCAACAGCGTCCAAAGTACAATAGGATTTTAGGCGCAAATTCGGCGCTTTTGGACGCTTCAGTTCCGAATCGATATTGAATTCGTCGCAAATTCGACGCTTTTGGGCGCAACAGCGTCCAAAGTACAATAGAACTATTCGACGCTTTTGGGCGCAAATTGTCATCAAAGTGACGCATTAATTCCGGAACTTTTAGGCGCATGGCGTTCAAAAGTGTCGAATATATTGTTTGCTGGGAAACAAATATATTTTAAAATAAATGTTAAAAAAAATTATTAAAGAAAACAGAATGCAATTATAATCTTACATTTTTTGTAATATTCTGGTTATTGATACTAAATTCGATTTCTAACACTGACTTATTAACTGTTATACTTTAGATATGTGAAACATAGAAAGTCATTGACAATGTTTTAACATTTTCATAATTCAATCACATGCTATAACTGATCTGACAAATTCTTTATGATAATTATCGACTAAATTATAAATAATAATCGATAGGAAGGTTAAATATATGCTAATTCTAGTAATATGTATTTTAAATGTAAATATACATACGTATGATGGCATGTATACAACATATATGTTTAAGTATACTACACTGGCTATGAGGATTATGTGCATATTACTTGCTGTGAGTATATTCTTTAAATCATGTTATAATAAATGTTGTAGATTATTTTTCCAATGTTAGTTTTTTTTTACTTTTTCAACATTAATTTTTGGAAGAAATTTCTCCTAAAAGATGTAATAAATTAACTTTACAACTTAAACAGGCGTACTATAGTATTAATATAGTGATTAATAGTTTGACTGATAAGTCACATCTGTCTTCTAATTCGGATATATTAATTACTGATCAGTATGATTTATGTTTATGTTAAAACATAAAGTATATTTAATATTATCTTGAACGTTAGCCCGGAAAACATCACCAGAATATCATTATTACAAATATTATTTTTAATCCAATGTGGCCAAATGATGTTTTTTATGATGAGCTTCGATATAAGTGATAGGAAACATTGAGATACATTGGATATTGAATTATGATATGCTGAGGTTGTTATCAGTTAGTTATGACGATGTCAGTTTTTTGCTGGGATATATAAGATGACATATAATGAAAGATTAAATCTTATGGGAAAATAATTATATATTCAGTAATATTAATCATATATACATGCCCTCCTTTATCTAAAAGAGGCTATAGCCTCTTTTAGATAAAGGACATGTATACCTACTTATTACATACTCATTAATGCTGTAGCCAGTAATCTCGGACGAAGTTTGGAAACTATAGTTATAACTATAAAGTTATAAATTTCGAACTAGATTTTCTCGGACGACTTTTAAATTTAGTTTATACATATTGTATAGGTATATAACAAAGCCCAAAGGGCATTGCTATAACTTTGATATTAAATATATTTAATATATCCTAATATATATATATATATATATATATATATATATATATATATATTAATATATATATATAAATATATAAGAATTCTTAAGTTAAACTTCTTTAATTTAATTTCTACTTCGATTAATAATGGTACATTATTTAAATATAGATATGGATGATTAAATATAGATATATATTATATTTGGAATAAGTATATAATAATTAAATTATATATATAATACGATTATTACTGATATATGAATAATGAGTGAATAATTATGAAATAAACTTATGAATATTATATTCACTATATTATGTCGTCCGATATTACTTGATTAGTTACCCGAAATTACTAGTATCCAGAAACACTAGTATGTTCTATAAAAATTGTTGCCACCCATAACAAATTGTCCATTACTTTCAAATCAATTTTGTTCCTGATTATATAAAGTTAATATCTATTATAATGAGTGACAAAGAACGTACTCGTAATATCAGAATTAAGACAGGTGTAGTTAAAAGGTAATAGTTAATTTTTTTTAGAAAGTATACTTATTTATGTATTCACAATTTGTAAGAATATATAATTATAACTTATTTTATTTAATTTTAATTATCGTTCAGGCTCGCAAAAGAGAAAGTTTCTTATGAAAAAGAAGCAGAAATCCAAGTTGCCAGGATTGAAAGAATTACTAAAGAAGGAGCAGATTTTTATGATATTAGAAAACAGGTTTGATAAAAATTGTATATCATAACAAGTTAATTATTTTTTTATAAATCGTATTAGTTACCGCCATTTATTCAATTATTTCAAACTGTTTAATCATTCAAATATAGAGGCTATGTTTTTATACATTATTTTTTTAGTGATATATTAGATTATGCTACTTTTTAATAATATTATTATTCCAGTTATTTTAATATAACATATAATTGATTTATTTAATGATATTAATTAAACATATTATTTTTTAAAATTGTTTTATATAAAAATGATCATCGCCTATACAACAGTGTATGTGTAACAAATTAGATTGTTATGTATACTTACTTTTAAAATTATCATAAATATCGTATACGATAATTATAATATGATTAGTTTATCTATTAATTTATCTATTAATATGAATGCTTATATTTTATAATACAGTTTATTTACATTTCATAAATATATTATTTATTAAATTAAATTTCATATTTATTATTATATAAATGTATGTATTTGCATGGTGTCAATCAAATCATTATGTATCATTACGATACATATTTAATATGATATTACCTACTAGTAGTAGGCTACTACTATAAAGTATAGAGTATAGAGTATAAAGTTTACATCATTTGTAAATTAAATTTTAACATCATATTGTTTATAATTTTTTGTTATACAAGTTTTTCATTCAATAAACTATTCTCAGACTTTGTTAATGTGTAATGAATCATTGCTAATAAATCACTACTAATGAATAATAATATTAAGATATAACACCGTATACCATGTGGAACTTGATGCATTTAAACCTACATTTTAAATAAGGCAGGCTATTATATGGTTTTCATGGGGTTATCTGTATTATACAGACTGTATGTATGATGAATACTTTATGAAAGTAGTGTTTTTTTTTTAAATCTGGTTTAAGTTGGCAAATTCTTGAATGAACGAATAATTATATTACATATTATACTAGAACAATAGAAAGGTTCAAATCTAATTTTGGAGACATTTAGAATAATGTTATAATAGCAAAAAAAATATCAATATATATTATTATATTTGAACATTGTGTCACCTTTGAAATAATTACTGACAATAATTGTATATTCCCATTAATTTACTATCTAATAACGTACATCCTTAATAGAACAGTATAAGTAATCACTCGCGTATGTATGCCACTACGTAAATGCTATTTCATCGTACATTAACCCGTCACCAGAATGAAGTTTTAGACGAATCAAGGATGATGGTACCAGATACACTGAACAGACTCGTGGTCGCCTGGAACGACCTCACTAATGTATTGGTTTGTATGCTCGCAGTATGATATTCAGTATGATATTCAGTACCACCTATAGACTGCATTGTTTGTTTCGCAAACTATTTATTAATTTTATCAATTTTATTTAATTATGAAAACGAATCTTAATATATTATGTCCGCGCTAACAAAGGGACCTACATTTGAGTACTAATACACCGTCATCATCAGTATATGTTTATACACTTGAATATAACAGGAAGTAAACAACGATCTCAAGGAATGCGACGAATACAAACAAGCTAACTTGATTCTAGAAGACACTAAGGAAATGGTCGCTAGTTAGATTAAGAAGTCTGATCAATTCTAGTATTCTCTTTTTAATAAATATATTACTAATGATTAATAAAGTTGTTTTTATTTACATATTAGAGGTCGCTGTTTAATTAATAGTGAATTTCTATAACAAATATTAGACAATAATAAGTTAATTTTGAAATCTATTTATATAGCAGTATAATAGAAAAATTAGAAATTAATGAATGTGATTGCGTAAATAAGTTTCTTAAAAGATCTATATCAGATTAAATAATTATTATTTGATTCATTAACTATTACATACATTTTAATAAATTATGTTATATTTAGTATATATATTTTTATTTTTACAGATTTGTAACAGAATCATAAAATTTCATTAATAGCATATTTATGTGGCCCTTAATATGTTAAAAAATAAAAACATATATTATATGTGAAATGTTTTCATCTATAATTATAGATAAAGAATAAATTTATAAAGTTTATTTTTTTTAAATTGATATAATATATAGTAATTATATATTATAGTAAACCATTTAATTTTACTGATTAATATTTTATTGAAACATTTAAAATAGAATAACATATTACAAATAATATTAATGTTAAAACAATAATTATTATCATTTTTAAATAAAATTATCCAGTATAGCATTTATTGAATTTATTATTTTTCATAATTTTATCCATTTTTTTATGGAAATAAACATGATACATAATAGCAATATAATACATTTATGTACAATGCACCTTATATAACATATCTTTAGTTTATACCAATTTATATATATCAACAGATATAGCCTATGTATGTTTGTTCTATAATGGATATTCTACTACACCTAAAATAAGAAACTTTGAAGTGTTGCATTCTCAAAATATATTATTTTAAATACATTTGAAAATCAACTTTCAACGTAATTATTTTCTTATTTTTATTCAATGAGTTAATTTTACTTACATACAATAATTGTGGTTTAATAAAAAAGAAAGTTTTATAATTTATTTATAAAATTATTTTAAAAATACAGAAAAATAAGAATATATTTTTTACTTATTATAATATAACTAAATAACAATATTTATAATATATAAGAAATATTTTAAAATATATTCTAATAAATAATAATGCCTATTATATATATATATATATTAACCTATTATAAATATTTAATTCTTAGCTAGTATTTTTATTTATTTTATATATATCGCTTAAAATTTATTAATTTTATCTGAGGAAAATTATTGGACGTATAATATAAATTATTTAGAAAAAAACCGACAATAACCTTTGTTAGGCAGGTACAATTAAGTATTGAATAGATCATAGACATCAGCTAAGATTAATTAAAAACACTTATAAATATAAGATAGTATTAATATTTTAAAAATACATATCAATATTACAACATAATCGGAATTATTTACATGAGGTAAAATACCATTGAACATTAAATTTTAGAAATTAAAGTTATAAAATTATTATAATTTATTTTTGTTTAATCACGAAGGTGATATGTATATTAATTAAAAATAGAACCGAGAGTTATACAAATAGTTGGTGAAAAGGCTTGACAATTTAATGTAGTACATATTATTAATATGAGCTCGACATATTCAATAAAATATATTTAAATGTGATGATTTTATTAACATCGTAAACTGTATGAAAGAATAAGAATCATATCACGTATACGTTTATAATAGCTAATTATCAGGGAACATATTGCGTTACGAATAGATAAAGAAATCTTGAATTTATAGATTTATTTAATTATAATAAGTTCTATTTAATACAATAATGAATGTACAAAATTTTACGTTAAAATAAAATAGTAATTCAATAAATACTGATTACGATGAATGTTCCGATGTTTGATATAATAATAATAACTTGAGCAATATACAATTCGATATCGATAAGTTTATTATCAGTGCACACATATAAAAGTATACAATATTTCGTACAATAGTCTAGTTTCGTCATAGTTGTATCAAATACAAATACACCACAATTAGATAATAATCAATGTTATTCAAATATATTAATAGTATTAAACAATGTATACTAATAAATACTATATATATATATTAATAATTTAATTACCAAGTGTATACATTAAAAGTATAATTGTTGTGGGATGCAACAGTAGGTATATACATATAATAGTAAACAATTAGAACATTAGCAATATATTGTAGTAATTAATGTACTAATATATATAATATATTAGTAAATAGTCGTCTATTTCTGTGATATATCTTTAACCAGTGTGTCCACCTGTAGTGAGTGTAAAGCATGTTGGTAATCATTGTCTAATAATGTTATAAGCATAGCTATATAATATAACAAATTCTAATAATATATCTGTGGTACTGGCTATAGCTACAAAGTATGACCAAAGATATTGTGAAGTCCTTTGGAAAATCTTTGGTATGGCTATGACTATAAAATATACTTATTACAAATTATGTTTTAGATAAAATAACAAATATATAAAGTTACAATTTTAACTGCGAAATATTTTATATACACAAACCAACACACACATAAAAATGCATATATCGTAAACTTGGATCGTTAGGACGCTACATTTAACTTGAATTCAGATACTAACCAATTTGAACCAATAAGAATTAGGCCAGAACATAAACCTGGCCAACATTCCGCTGAGATCATCGGGTAAAACATGCATGTGCAAGTGTTTGATCATATTGAAAGGAGGTACGTGAAACCCAAGCCTTTTAGGTATGATGTAAAAGTGTTAGATATGACGTTTTAATGTTAGGTATGATGTAATAGTGTTAGGTATGATGTAATATTGTTAGATATGATGTAATAGTGTTAGATATGATATGACTATATCAAGTATGATATAACTATTACAGTGGTACTGCGATGTAATCACTAAATACTAGGTATTACATAATATGAACAAAGTTTCAACAATGGCAAACCACTAATAATAGTTTTACATTATTACATACATTTCTTCATCAATTCACGAATAATACGATAATAAGACACTTCAAAAACTGAAATATCAAATATTTTCTAAATAATTTCTTAAAAATGACAACAATTTGTAATCCCCGTCACCTTGAAAACAATGTGTTGTATGTGATGCATCGTAAAAATTTCATATTCATTTATTTAATAATCAATATAAGATGTTAAAGTTAAGTGATAGTGATAGTGTAGTTAACACATATTCCATTGGGTTAACAGAGCTACTACAACATTCTCAGTACTGGGTATTTATACTAGAATTATTATCTCCATAGAGCAATTCTAATGGTACATACATACTACGGATGCATACATATTACAATTATGTTTAGTATTGAGTTGTTTCATACTTATCTTTCTATATTTATAAAATATATTTTTATATTAAAGAATTTCAATTTCAACTAGGTATAACTTATTTAATATGTATTCAATAATGACATTGTTATTTACAATAATTACGTGATTTTACGAAGCAAAGATATGTCACTTGTATCAATTTACATGAAATAAATTTAAATGCCAATTAGTTTGAAATATAGGTGGCAATACTATTGTTTTAAATATTTCAAAAGCGATTTTCTTAAATGTAGTTACATAATAATTAAACATGTTACACTCTTTATTTAATTTTACATTAAAAATGTACCTATTAATTTATCATATCTATCGAATAAGGATGGATATTTTGAAAATTGATCCTTATTATAAAATAAATTTATATTCTTAAAAAAATACACTATTAAATTTGTATTTTATTTAAAAATGTACATATCTTTTCATTTTTCACCCGGTTAATTTGGGCCAAAGCACCAAATAAACTATTTTGGGTTTTTGAATCCCTTATATTGGGTTATTTTAGGCTTTTTTATAAACTTAAAAATTCGTTAATATCCATCATAATATATGATTCATATTATATATTTAATAACTATCATATTATATACCATATATATCATACTATTATTTTGTATTTTATAAGTTATCAATACACTTTATTTAATTTAAGAAATGATAATATTATAAACAAATTTAAATACATTTGCTATCACTATACATCAAATGTATATAGATAAATCAAATGTTAAAATGTGGATAGTCTTATATTTAGAATATATATAACCATTTAAAGGAATATATCTATATTTGAATATGAATAATATGTAGACTTTAAAAATAATTTGTATTGCCATACATTTACTTTATTATTCATTTTAATGATTATAAATTGAGAGGTATATCTCTATTATCAATATATTGATTATAAAATTGTATTATATATATTCATTATGTACCAAACATGTTATGATAAAATATGCAATAATAATCATTTTAATTTTGAAAATAATAGATAATAAGAAATAATTATAATTTATAAAACAGATTCTATAATTAATATAATTGTTAACATGATGTATACTGAATAATATCCTTATATATTTTATATATATATATATATATATATATACGTATACATGTTATACTAATTTTAGCCAGTTAGATTATTTAAAATATATACTTATAAATTAAATATAATTAGTTAAAATGTATAAAATAAGAGAAAAGTAAGAAAGCCCAAAATAATTTATTTTGGGCTTTGGCCAAAAATAAGTGGGCCTGTTTATACGTGATATATTTTTCAAATTTACATATAAAAAATAGAATAAGGAATAAATAGTTTGCAGTACAGATGGCGCAATTTATCATTAATTTCACAAATTAATTAGAGTGACATATCTTTGGTAAATGTTCTGATAATTGTATATAATATGAACTACAACTATTTATACCTTATAAGTAAATATACAATTATAAGTAAGCAAAATCATTATATATATATAGAAACCTTAGATTTTTTATATCTTGATTTTTACTTCTCCAAAATGTATATGCATTATTGACCATTTCATTGACTACAAATAAATTGAAAATTATTATTACCATTTATTATTTAAAAAAATAAATTAATAAAAAAATATATATATATTTATTACTTATATACTTCATATGTATCGTTTAATATTTAACTTCATAATTAATAGTTAATTACATTATTACATACGTAAACCCACATAAACAAATATGAAAATTGTATTTAATCATATAGTTTATAATTAAAGTGAGAACTTGGACTTTATTCTAAAATTATACAAACTAATCGCAAATAATGCCAGATTTCTGCAAATAGAATTTGGATAATATGTTCTTTATTTTAATTCAATGATTTATTTAATTAAAATCCAAAATGTAGATATTCTATCACACAAATATAATTCACTAGAAATAATTAGAATAATCACTAGTGATAATAGGTTATTCTAATCACTATCCTTTTCTACTTTAATATTGCAACATTATTTTCATTGTTTAAAGAATAGATATTATAATAATAAAATATTAATCTTCAATTATAAATAACATCATATATTTATTAAATATAATGATATGAATATTGTGTATTGTATTCTGAATATTTAATTTGTGCATTATTTTATCTTTAGTTTAATTGAAGATTATAATGGATTAACTTCAGAAACAAGCTTTAGCTAAGATGAAATATACATATTCGAGGATTTAATACATTCTCGGGGTGATACCTCTACAACGTGCATTAGTACAGCATGTCTATATTACTGAGGGTGGATGCTTATAGCATGAACAGTTGTACAGTAGGGTAGCCCGTTTTGGTAACTTTTTTAGTTCTCTTCATATAAAAGTGCTATCTCGCTCGGAATAACAATTAATGATATCAATTATAGGCTCATTGTAAAATAAATGCAAATATTTCTTCATTAAAGTGCTTTCGTTTTACCAATATTAAATATTTGTTGTGGAAATTCATAAATATGTTTATTATGACATTTATGACCTACTGTGAGCGAGCTAGCAAAACTTTCAAAAACCGGCTACCCTATTGTACAGTCTACAGTTGGATCAAGGCAATGTATCAACTGAGTGTCCAGCTGACCACCTGTCACGCTACAGCGATCACAGCCTAACAACTACACTCAGTGGTGGTGTCACCTAGTGGAATGTGTGATTTATTGAGGGAGTTCATGTCGTCTATGTGTTCTCTGGTGATCACCAGGTAGTGATGTTCGTGGTGAGGTCTGATGTCATTGACGATGATCACAGCGTCGTTCTGTGGTAGTGTTATGTCATCATTAGTGATGCCGTAGTGTTATGTCATCGTTAGTGATGTGATGCTGTGGTGGAAGCAGCAGGAACTGTACGTCATCTAACTGTCATCTTTATTGATAATGTAATCTAGATATATATATATATAATATTATATTTTGTCTATGATAAAGATATTATTTGTCCACCCTTTCGTTATGGAGATATTTGGTAAGCGAAGTTAGATTGCTATGATATTATCAACTATACTTCTAAATAGTGTGCTGAAGTAAGCGTATGGAAAGCAGAGATAAATAAAATCTCTGGATAATACTTATACGCATATAATTGAGTAATTATTATTAATTGTAACTTATTCAAAAGTAAATAATAACTATTTAGTCGCATTATGAATTAGCCATTTTAATGTAATAACAAAGTGGTGATTTTTAAAATAAGTATGATATTAAATATCAATATTGTATATATAATATATATATATTTAAATAATATAATGTATGATTCATACTATACTATAATACCTGAAACAATATATCATTATCCTCTTTTCCATTGACTATAGAACAGAATATGCAATCATTAGACATCTGTTGGATGACAAGAATATTATTTCTTATATTATTAATGATATTATAGTGGAAATTTGGTAGAAAACAGATATCAAATCAAGTACTAAGTATGATAATTTTGTTGTAATTAAATTATTGGTTATTAAATTTACTATTCCAAATACTAGTTTGATCTATCTCTGCAAAGGTGATTTCTAGTAGTCCGAAATCAGAGACATTAATCTTACGCATCTGCTATTATATCCTCCTCCTCTCCTACCTATATTCAATCTCCTTCCGTCCTCTATATACCTCCTACTTCTACCACACCCTATATTCATCCCATACCTCGTAAACTTCAGCATAATAATATTCTTATTAACTTTTCACTTGTTATTGAACATTTAAATCCCTCTGATATGAATACTGATTTCATCTCATCAATACTTACCCACTTTTTATAGCCACATTTAAATACCATAATTCCATTATACAGTTCTCTAATAAATCATTCTATGACATATTTTTCAGAAGATTTAGTTCCATTAAATATAATATCCGATAATCCCATCTATATGTACGAAACTCCCTACCTTACAAAAACTGTTTATTAGGTAAAATACTTTATCATGCTTATATATTGAAAATGACCCCTATAAATACTAAACCTATATTTAACACATATACAAATTCATTTGAAATACGACTTATATATAATTCTATTTACTGCGATCGCCTCTTTACGGAAGAAAGATACTTCGATAGGAGTACCAGTGACGATTCGTGGAAATGTGAAGTTTGCTCTACAATAAATATCTCCGAGATAAGCGGACCAAGATTTTAGTCTACACCACAAGAGGATCTGAATAACACAAATGGTAAATACTTTTATTATAATATATATAGTCTATTTATTAATTCAATTTAGTCCATACTATGCACGAATAATTATAGTTTATTATGAATACACTCTATGCATTTAGTGAGTTCTATTGATCACCCTCAATAATATTCGTTCAGTATATTTAATGAAGCGTACTACATCGGACGTATAGACTTGATTAAATCTCGCATTTATTAGATATCAATTATAGATTATCTAATCTTACCTGATTACCTAATTATTAGATACTAATTGAATATTATTAAAGAAATACTAAGAGTTATGAATTTATAATAATTTACAACAATGTATATTATTTATTAAACGGACGTATATTAAAACAGAACACAAGATCGCCAATGAAGAATATACATCAAATTTATATTTTATAATATTAATTAACTGAAATATAACATATGTAATAAAAAGAATGCTGAATATGATTATATTTTTATTAAAATAAACTGTCTACATAGTTTTAAAAATACAGAACAAGTTATTTTACATAGTCTACGTGTGTCATGTATTTACTTATACCTGTCCCCCATTTACCTGCACCCGTACAAGTATATGCTTTTTGAGTGGTCCAGTTGTATCCGATATTTGTATTGTATTAGATATATATTATTTAAATAAATAAATATTATTATTATATATAATATGTATATAATTATTATAATACTTATAATTATAATAATATAATAATTATATATAATAATTATAATAATTATTTAATAATAATAATTATAATAATTATTTAATAATTATTATAATGAACCTTATTAGTGTTTATATTATAGTAGATATTAATATAACAGCTCAATTATATACAGAATAGAATAGACTAGTTTTAATACAATTTATATAAATAGGCCAATAATTTATTTATAGTAATAATAGGGTAATGATACCTAATTAATTTAATTTCACGGAAAAGATTTGATTATAGATAATAGTTGGTATTTAATTTGAATTAGGGTTAAAGTTCATATCATTATTATTCAATAGGGGATTCAGTAAATATTCAAAGATTTTAATAAATCAAATCAAATATAATTATATATATTATAACATCAGAATTTACTCCAAAAGAATGTTTATTGATATATATGTAATCTAGTATATGTTCACAATAATTTAAATTTACTGAACACATATATATGTATATATATACATATCTGATTTTCTTAAATTGTATGTTGATTAATGATCTTTTATTAATAATAAAATAGAATTTTAATATATTAAATTTATATAAATAAATAATTTGATAAATGTAAACATGAGTCAAAATAGTGAATTAGAATGCTCAATTTGCCTTCAAATTTGTGTCCAACCAGTTCAACTCCCATGCACTCATGTATTCTGTTACTTGTGCATGAAAGGTATTGCTCAGCGTAATAGAAAATGTGCCCTGTGTCGAGTGGATATCCCTCAAGATTTTATGCAAAATCCGAAACTGATTGATCAGGTATTATCACTATTTAAATTAGTTGCAATATATCAACTATATATTATTTCTTATTTTATAATAAAAAATAATATCGGATGATGTGAACAAGTGTGATATCGACATGCTTCATATAAATACGAAGGATGTCGATTTCAAATCGGATTTGTAATATTAAATATTATATTTATTAAATAATTTGATATACGATACTCTTAAACATTATTAATTTAATTATATAAATAATTATCATAATGATTATGAAATTCATATACGTTTTAGACTATAGAACATGAACAAATTATTAATTTTATTTATATTATAATAATGGTTACCTGGTACAGTAAATACTGTAAATATTATCATAACGATTATGGTATTGTTATAATATATAATCCATCCAATACCACCTACACTGCCTCCGCTTAATCCGACGCTCCATTCCCCTCCCCATCGCTATTACCATTGCCTCCTCCTACACTATCCCCCTATTCGACTATTGCAACTCCCTACTCTTTAACCTCCCTGAATACAAACTCTTCAAACTACAGCGACTCCAAAACACTGAAGTTCGCTGTGTCTATTTACTTCCCCGTCGTTCTTCTGACTTCATTACACCTCTCCTAAAACAACTACACTGGCTGCCAGTCCCCTACCGCATAAAGTACAAACTCTCCCTGACTATCCACAAAGCTATTCACCACAACTTCCCTGACTACCTTGCCTTCCTCCTACATCTATACACACCCATCACTCCACTCCAGACCCGTTCCTCTAACACCTTTATCCTTAACACTCCCCATCTATACAAACTCCACTCTTCCAATATACGCTCCTTTGCCCTCTCTGCCCCTTACCACTGGACCTCCCTACCCAATCACCTACGAACAAATACATCAACTCCCTCCTTTAAACGCCACCTTAAGACTAATGCTAACAAATTGATAAACAAAAAAAAGCGAAAAAGCCAAAAGCCATAATAATTATATAGTATATCAATTATATTATATAATTTATATACTATATAATACCATTATTATAATCAAAATTAAATTAATATTTTTCTAGTTCTAGAGTCTAGAACGTATATGAATTTCATAAACATTATGATAATTATTTATATAATAATAATTATTCCTATATATTTATTTATGATCGATAATCATGCCAATCACCGGTTATTGTATGGAACATATATACATATGTATATATTCAATAATATATTATGAGAATATTGTTAGTTTGAAATTCTTTACCACAATGACTAATTACATATCTGAGTCATAATTATTAGATTATCACATGTTGTATACTATAATGTTAATTCATATTTATCATGTATTATATATACATATTATGATGAAATCAGTTTTAAAATATTAATTTTTAGAATCATACCATTATAATATTAACTATTCATATTCACATATTTATACGCAGTTATATAGACAACTAGAATTGAAGTAACACGTTAATGTAGAACTCCAAACTCGCATAGTTTACTAATCCTTTTTATTCTAGAACTCTGGTATACACGTAAACAACAGTAGGTAAACTGAATATTAAAAAATAATATACTTATTATTAAAAAAATATAAAGTTGAAATTAACAATTTCACAAATAACTAGCATTGAAAGTTATGCCGAATCAGCACAACAGATAATTACATAATTACAAAATAAGTATCGTACGACTGCAATACATTTCACCACACAGTCACCAACCATCTATTGTATACATTAACCGTACGAAACCTTCCTTTACATCAACTCAACGGCACATATTCACGCATGCATTACATATCTTCATCTTAATACACACATAACATTGGTTGAGTATAATACATCACATGTGACCTAGATGTATACCTTCAAGCTGATATACTATCTATCGCTGTGTTGTTCGTGTAATGTGTTCTTTGCTAGAAGTACGTACCTATCTATGTTGTTAGGGGACGTCTTACACGTGTCTTACATGTACATCTCGTATACAATGTATACTATACTATACTATACATACACTAATAGGTATATGACTTAGTGTTGTATACAATATATATATATATATATGTATATATATATATATATATATATATATATATATATATGTATATGTATATAAATATTTATTTGAGTATATTTAATAAATATTATTTATATACAAATATTTATTTCAATATAAATCTATATATATGTTGTCGCGTTTCCGCAAAGATAGTTCACAATCAGGTTATACGTTTTATTACGAAGAGAACAAGAACCCCGTACTATAAACATGGGTATTATACATATTAATATTGAATTATATTTACAAGTCATTACGTTACCTTTTAGTATCAACAGATATTAATATATATAATATAATATATAATGTTAACGTTAATAATGTTAAAACAATAATTCGTAGTAGATAATGTAAATGATTTTATACGACTGTGTTGCATCGAGTGTAAGCATTCACTGTAGCAATGTATAAATATCCTGTCATCCAGGCATTCGAATAACAACATTTAATATATAAAAACAGTTAATCTATCAGACGCCACGCCCCCTTCTTTACAAATATAAAATCAAATCTAATTCCAATCAACAGTTATAATTATAATTGTACATTACCAAAAACATCCATTTCTATATTACATAATAATGTTCACATTTCTCATTCCCACATATATACACACATACATTCTATCATAATTACCACTAGTATACCATACTACATTCTATCATAATTACCACTAGTATACCATACTACATATATATTTATACATGTAAATGTGTATATATATCTTTTTGTATATGTTACATATTAGGGTAGTGTGCGACATGTTCGTTGTGTTCCTCGGTTACGCAGCAAACAAACATACCAGTGGTGAACACACACACACACGCGCGCACACACACACTCCAGTATACACACATATACAAACATATTCAAACACATACATACAAACATATTCAAACACATCTACTCTCATACCTACAACCCAACATGCGCACACATGCATAAACACATACATAAACACATACATAAACACATACTGAGATACACACAAACACACATACTCACAAATACACACACCCACACACACCTCCTACAGTAGATACCCCTTAGAATAACAATAACTTAGGTATGTTTACACACTCTCTCATACTATCAGGAATAAAACTACAACACTTATAGTTAGCTTATGCTCCCTAAAATATACTAGTCCAAGTAATAATAGATATCCACAGCTACATCTACATCTACATCTACATCCATATCCATATCCACAGCTACATCTACATCTACATCCATATCTATATATACATTACACGCCTATATTCATATATATGCAGGTTGGCGGTATAAATATATATCAAGTAGTAATCAATGATTACTAATCATGTATTGTAGACAGGGCTGGGTTAAATATCATTATTGGATACAAATATTTATATAATTTATTATTCAAATACAAATAAACTTTATTAAATACAAATGCAAAATTAGAATAAAAATTAGATATCATAATGATATATTATAATTTGAATACGTTTTGGATATAATATTTTTAAAGGCACGTCTAAATTGTAAGTACAATATATAAAAAAATATTTTATATTAGGTTTTATCATGTCTCTATATGAAATACAACTTATAAAATAACATCTGTATATTCACACGATACATACAATATATTGTTAAATTTCTAAAGTTCTAGTTAATTAATAATTACATATATTTTGATAGTGTATTTCATCAAATACAAATATATTTCTGATTAATAATTCAAATAGAAATATAAAGACACTAAATCAATGTATTTGAACGCTTGTGTACATCAATACCCTCTATTACTTGCAGAGAACAATACCTAATAGCATGATTCTCTATAGATGTACATGTTTTCCCAGTTAACTTTATTAGTCGACATTGCTCATTCTATTAACATTACTCCTGTGCCCCTCTTTACGTCCACCCTTGCCCCATTGTTATACCCCACATTACACACATTACTCCCTGCCCCTAATTAACCCCCCATTAACATTACCCCCACCCTACCCCCCCATTACACCTCCATTACACCCCGTCAATTAACATTACCCCCACCCTACCCCCATTACACCCGCCCCCCCCTCCTGCCTCTAATTAACCCCCCATTAACATTAACCCCACCCTACCCCCATTACACCCGCCCCCCTCCTGCCCCTAATTAACCCCCCATTAACATTACCCCCACCCTACCCCCCATTACCCCCACCCTACCCCCATTACCCCTACACTACCCCCATTACACCCCCCCTACCCCCATTACACCAGCCCCCCCTCCTGCCTCTAATTAACCCCCCATTAACATTAACCCCACCCTACCCCCATTACACCCGCCCCCCTCCTGCCCCTAATTAATCCCCCATTAACATTACCCCCACCCTACCCCCATTACCCCTACACTACTCCCATTACACCCCCCCTACCCCCATTACACCCGCCCCCCTCCTGCCCCTAATTAACCCCCATTAACATTACCCCACCCTAACCCCCGCCGCCCCCCTCCTGCAGACCTGCACCTCATCCACAGAGCAGCAGCAGACGCAGGTGTTCGATGACGGATACCAGTGGTACTACGAGGGGGCTAACGGGTGGTGGCGCTACGACACCCGTACCAGCGTAGACATTGAGGCCGCCTACAAGGTAGACAGTAAGTCTAGCGTCGACCTCATGATCGCTGGATACATGTACTCCGTCGACTTCAACACTATGATTCAGGTATAGTATTGGTCAATGTAGTGGTGGTGGTCAGTGTAGTAGTAGTGGTCAATGTAGTAGTGGTCAGTGTAGTAGTGGTCAGTGTAGTAGTGGTCAGTGTAGTAGTGGTCAATGTAGTAGTGGTGGTCAGTGTAGTGGTGGTGGTCAGTGTAGTGGTGGTCAATGTAGTAGTGGTCAGTGTAGTAGTGGTCAGTGTAGTAGTGGTCAGTGTAGTAGTGGTCAGTGTAGTAGTGGTCAGTGTAGTAGTGGTCAGTGTAGTAGTGGTGGTCAGTGTAGTGGTGGTGGTCAGTGTAGTGGTGGTCAATGTAGTAGTGGTCAGTGTAGTAGTGGTCAGTGTAGTAGTGGTCAGTGTAGTAGTGGTCAGTGTAGTGATCAATGTAGTGGACATTTACTTTGTGCTCTAACTAGTTATTCACTAAGTTATATCCACTTCTCACCAATAAATTATCATTAAAGGGGTTTCACACCAACTCGAACGCAATTATTAACTCTAATTATTAGAGGTTAAAGTTTAACTATATTATTTAAATATCCGTAAAAGGGTTTTACACCTAATTTATAGAGTTAATAATAGCGTTCGAGTTGGTGTGAAACCCCTTTTATACACTATTCTGCGTAATACATTGATTTAGTATATGTCATTACAATTCATAGAATGTGTGTGTTAAGTATACGACGAGGAGGAGGAGGAGGAGAGTTGCATTCCTCCTCGTACACCTATTGTATGCTATTCTGTTTATCTCATTAACATCATTGCAGTATTAACCCATTGACATACATAGCCTGCACTGCTTACTTTGATCTCTATGAAGTTTTAATTAGACTCTTTCATATTCGATACACAACCCTATATATGTGTCACGTATATAGGATAGTGTATGCTTACATTGTATGTGTGTCTGTACTGTGAGCTAAAGTCGTGTAGTGGTTGTATTTAACACATCAATGTTCCGCAGCACTATTAAGTAGACCAATGTTCACTTTCGCCTATAAATCTCTCCTAGGTAATCCATTCATACTACCTGTTCTATATATATATAATCATTAACAACGTTCACACTTATTTGCTTATTATGCAGAATATATATTGTTGTTTTAAGAATTGCAAATGAGTGAATTCTAGTTTATGAGTGTTGTACTGCAGAGGAGATTTATGTGTGGTTTTAAAATGTTCTATACAATTATCAGTATTGCATTGGGTTCTATTAGTGGTGTATAATTGTAATTAGGAATCATAGACTTTATACGTGATCAAGCAATACTTCAAAGTAATCGAGCATATCTCTTTAGCCACACACACATATGATTACGATACAAAGTTATTATTGAATAGAATCTGCTTACACTGCGAATAACTTGCTATCACGCTCACACACACACACACACACTGGTCGTTATGTTTCATATTTACGAGGCTGTAACATTATGAGGTCATTGACAGGTTAAGTGTGTAGGCATGAGTCACCTTACCACAGTAGGCGGGTATTAAAGTGGGGCTAGTAACATGTCGCTTACTATTATCATAACATTGTTGTAAATATTAATGAATATATTATTATTATTATTAACATACGATTATTGCTTACTACGTACTGTTATTATAGCTTCCTTGTAATCAATAATCATTAAACTATGTGACTGCTTTATCATAACCCTTTATGTAGTATATAAATCATATATATATATATATATATATATATATATATATATATTTAATATACATACCTATACACACATCTATACTGTTTTTAATACGATATTCTAATAATTATCACTAATCACCTATACCATTACTTATACCATCACATCTACTACCACCACCATCACCACCACTACCATCATCTATACCATCACCCCTACTACCAATATCATCACCTATACCTTCACCCCTACTGCCACCACCACCACCACCACTACCACCACAACCACCACTACCACCACCACCACCACCACTATCATCATCATAGTTATACACTACACCCCCCCATCAATTACCACCCAGGCAAGAGTGGGGTCGTTGTCAAGGCGACGGAGGATAAAGAGAGATGTCGCCACTATCGAGGACTGTAAAGGTGTCGCCGGTGTCACCTTCACCCCCACACACACCCCCACCCCCACCCCCGCTCACACCGCCACCATCAATGCACCCACAGTCACCCCCACCCCTCAATAATGCACACACACGCACTCACCACTAACTCATTGATGTCGTTGTTGTATTATTACTTTATCAAATGTATTAACGTATATATTGTATATGTATATAATATATATATTATACACTTATACAATTACAATTAATTCTTTTTTAACACGTATTAATAGTTATAATTTTGTACATAAATAAATGATAGAAATGCCATAATCAATATCGGAGTCATTGAATGCACACAGGTACACGGTGCTATGTGAGTTTAACATTAGTGGTATTGCGTATATCTAGTATTGATAATGTATTATCTATTATTAATGATTTATGATGAACAGCATATATAAGATCATGGTTTTGTAGATGAGAGATACTCTATTGAATTATGGGAGGTTTTATAACGTATATATATGTGTGACCTTCAGGTAACTAGGGGTTAAATAAGGTTTCAAATTGACATGGAGAAATAAGGATTATTATTTAACTATATAACTATTTAATGTTACTTTTTTATTTGAAGACTTTATATTGAGTTATTTTTCATATTATCATAACAATAATTTAAACAATAATATAAATGATAAAGATCTATTTAAAATAACTATTGTAATATGGTTCATTATCTATTAATCTAATTAGAATTATTTAAATAAAATTTAATTGTAAAGTATATATTTTTTATTATATTTATATTTTTTTTTCAGATTACGTTAAAAAGAATACTAGTATTTAAGAGATTTAACTAGGTTTAATGAATATGACAGATAGCAAGTAGAGACAAACTAATTTATCTCGTAGCATATCTTCACCTAAAATAACTTTGTTTTAAATAATTCATAACATAAAAATAGATTGAAAAGAACAAATTATATATTATATTATAATCAAATTACAAATTATATTTGACAAGCGAAATAATAAATCTACTGCATTTTATAAAAGAAGATACTAGAATCATAATCATAGATATCATTACATAACAAAATGTAAATCTAGTGTTCTAAAACTTTATTAATAATGTTATAAGATATAAATATATAATATTAAATCAATAGAATAAGAAATACTACCACATACAAGAGGGATTAAGTTTTAAAAGCAAATAAATGTTTATATCTAACAATATATCACTATAAAGCAGTCGAAATTTAGATACCTTAAGAAAGAAATTGTTTAATATTTTAACCTTGCATTAAAATATGATAATATACAAATACACATCTCGTGTATAAAATAGGCTTACTATATACTTGATTCTTACTAATAATAATACTTAATTATTAATATATTAACTAATAGTAATAGTATATTTACTTGTATTAAAATAGTAGGTAGAGTAATAGTAGTAGTAGTAGTAGTATTTATATTCTCAAATATTATAATTATATATATATATATATGTATATAATAATAGTGATAAATAGTATAAATCCCATCTAAAAAGAAAGAAATGTATGTTATATGTTAAAATTTCCCATTTTTCTATATACTAACTAGGGTTAGACATTATCATTAATTACAACACCTCATTAACCCTATAAAGAACTGTATACTTTTTAATTATAATTATATAAATAAACACATAAATTAAATTAACCTAATATGAAATTTGTTATATATATATACTTATGAAACTACTATAAGACAAACTTGAAAAAGTGATAGATATTTATTGATATTAAATTTATAAAGATTAAGCTAAGAATTTATAAATGACTAATGGAGTTAAGCCATTCATTTAATTTATGTACCAATAACATTTTATAAAAATAACAAATAATAATTGCATGTAGGATACAATATTATGTAATAGTTTCGAGAATATACCTTTATAAATATTCTATATAATAAGCAATAGAAATTAATAATTATTTCTGATTATAATATGATTAAATATCACCTAGTAACATGACTTAGTACCATCACCATTCCCTCATACTAGTAAGCATTACTCGGCTATAAAGATTCTTTATCTGCAATTAATCAAATGTTTACAAATAAACAAAACTAACTTATCTGAGAGTGGAATCTTTTGTGAAGAGTAATATGCCTATTTCAGTATATACTATGATGATGATGGTGAAGTAGGGTTCATTAGGCATAGTAATAAAGTGATTACACTCCTCGTAAGTGCATGTAATATAAGTAATAACAACAACAATAACCAAATGAACGTTCTTATTACTTCCACGATAAATGGAAGTAATAAGAACAAAATATAAAAGTGTAGAATAATATAAGGAAATTAGATAGAGGATAGATATCGGATCTTTAGACGATATTCTTATATCATTCTATATATACATATATCTTTTTATATATACATATTTAGGTGTTTATATTTGTGGATGATTTATAATATATACATTTCATTTTATAGAATAGTAATTTATTCATCACAAAGATATTAAAAATGGATACATTAAAACGATATAAATTGCATAGAATAGGGTTAATACATTATAAGTAGATTGGCACATAATCAAAGATCCTGGTAGTAATTATGATGTAATAAATAGGTAGGTAGTTAACAAATATATACAATAGTATTTAAAAGTATATAACAGTATATATTTATATATATATATATATAATATTATATAACATTGTGGACATTATATAACAGTATATAATATTGCGTGATATAACAGTGTATGAACAATTGTAAACGTATAAACACTGTGCGGTGTGTGACTATGTTGGCTAACAAGTAAGTTTGTTAATAATAATAGAATATATTAGTATAATATATAACATCGGGAAGTATCGGGTATAAATATAACGTGCGTTGGTCGTGTGAGTATGTAGGGAGTATTATGCAATAGTTGGTGTTATCGAGGAATATGAGGGCGCGACTACGATGACCTATTGACCTTCGTAAAGGGCGCTGCAAAGATTTCCCGAAGTAAAGATATATCACCCCTATCGGGCCAACGTAATTAGGAGTGAGTTGTTTTCATGGGGCGGCTGGTGGGAAAGAGGGTTGTAATACTAATCATTGAAATGAATATAGTAATCACTGAATTATAATTCAATGTGTAAATAAAATTTCAAACAATTTTTTCAAATAACTATATAATTCAATTTTCCTTTTTATATTTGAATAATATATAGAACAAATATATATATAAGTGTAATATCAAGGACAGGACATCTGCTCGCTATATCTGTTTACTCGGAAATATATACTTTTAAGTGATATATTTAATTATATTAAAATAATTTCAACCCTTGAATCAAAGATATCAGAGATATTTATTAGTAAAATAAAATGCATTCATATTTTCACTTTATATTTGTATATAAATATTTTATTAAAATTACGAATTTATTTATAAAGTGGGTTTGAATGATGTTTTTTAATATACTCTTCATGTTGACATTAAAATAATATTATGTGTATTCATATTGAAATCATTAATTTAAAAGCGAGTTTTCGCATTGATTTATATATAAATTACAAATATGTACCTACTCCCAGCTGTAGCATGATACAATACGATAAAATCACTCAATCGTAAGATAACAAGTTTAAAAAATATGATTTAGCAGATGTCCTGACTTTGATATAGTGAACACTTATTTTTATATAATAAGTTGAATTATAATTATGATTTCTATGGCAAAGTTGAATGTGAGATACGAAATCTAACTTATTTTTTAGTTCCGATAAAAATATCTAAGATAAAGATTAATCTCGGGGGCGTATCTAGTGACGGGGTAACGTATCTTTACTCGGGAAGACTGGTGGCGCCCCCCGCCGCCGCTCAGTAATATCTGCAGAAGAGCTGTTTGAAGCCGACCCAGCCGTAGCAGACCGCCACGGTGTACACGAGAGACTGACCGTACAGCCAATGACCCGTAGAGGTCATCGCTAATGGCAACGATATCGCCGTCCACAACAGAAACACGGGTACCGTACGCGACCACGGGCAGCGGGTCTCCGATGGGGCTAGACCCGGCGAGGACGGGGTTGAGAAACTCTTCTGCTCGCCGTAGAATGTCTCGAGTAATCTGGCATGAGGGAGGGACAGGAACGGTTAGCAAACTCGACGCATACCATATAATAATTATATATCATCGATACGAAGACAGTCGATCAATAATAGACTTGCGCAGTAGACCGATTCGTTCGAATCAATTTTTAATCCTTCATATAAAATATAATACATATCTATATTTTAGTATAATATGTATTAACAATTTTTATAAAAAAATAGTTACCTTTGGTCACGAAGCATTTAAAGTTTAAAATATAAATTATTATTTTAAAATTTAATTTAAAATATAATATATTTAATGAATTATTTATATTTATTATTAATATAATATCTATATTTCATTTTTATTTCTACAAATTACCAATATTAATGTCTCCTAAAACTCGAGAAAATACACCATTTTACAAATGGTTTATTTCAAAATAATTCAAAAAAAATAATTAATTTAAAAAAATTAATATATATAATTATACCAAAGATTTTGCGAAGCAAAGATATAACACTCCCTATGCATGCAACGTAATTTCGTAATATCCCCTGCCGCTGCTAGCAGTAGTATCGAAATCATTGAAATAGATTTAGGTTCGGCTCTGTTTGCATACAACAATGTTTTCATTGCTCTATTAAATTACATGCAATATAAATTAGCTTTTACTTACTAAATATATATTTATAGCATTTAAAATATAAATATCATATTTGTTTGTTATATATCAGTAATGAACACTTAGTTTTCATCATATAAATATTAATTTAAAGCATATTATTTAACATTTTAAAAGTGTATAGTTAAATACGAATTTACATTATAAACAACACATAGTTCCTAAAAGTAACCCGCTATAGGTGGCACTGGGGTATTTTGTATACAAATTCGAATTACACGATTTCGAGTAAGTGTTATATCTTTCCTTCGGAAAATCTTTGATTATACTTTACATAAATTTGTGTAAATACAAAATCGAGAAAATACAACATTTTACAAAGTATTTATTTCAAAATAATTCAAAAAAATAATGAAATTGAATTTTGGATATAAGTTAGATATAAATGTCCTTTATTGAATTTAAATTAATAAAATTAAAAAATATGCACAAATAATTTGTATTTCACATTTCAAATAAAAATTCAAAAAAAATTACAAATGATGTTAATTTATTTTCTAAAAATAATTTTTAATTATTTAATAATTAATTTCAATTATATTATTATTATATATAAATTACATATTTTAATTTTTTGAATTAAATAGTAATCATTTATTTATATAAATTATACGATTTTTAGATATATTTTTTTACTAAAATTTTTTATGATAAATATTTTATATTGTTAATATCACTTGTTATATATGTTTCTAGGATATATCCATAGTTGGCTTAAAAAAAATCATTCAATTTTATAAAAATTGAATACAAATTATTACTATATCTCCCCCATGTTAAATTTTATATGTATTCAATGTTAAAATAAAAAGGTCTCGTGATATAAAACTATTTAAAGTATAGGTCTAAAATTTTAAACACTTAATCATCATAGCATACATAATTGTCATAGATGTGAAGGTTTATAAAATTATGAAAAAAAAAGAAGTACGAACCGATCTAATGTGCAGTGTATATAAAGATATATATATATGTGAATGGCAATTTTCTCGATAAATTAATATATTGGCATCGGTGATAATGATATAGTCATATTATATAGGTCGATTAAAACGGTAGGATTTTCATCGATATAGAATGAAATAGTTTCTCTCTATATCTGTGGATTATCAATGTAATAGTGTGATATCGTCAATTCAGATCAATTTAATTACTAAAAACTGTAAAATTATGAGAAATGTTGAAATTTCATGTTATATATAATATATATCTATTATTTTTAGTACATTAAACTTGATCATAATTATCAATATAAATATAAATGAAAATAATAATTTGAAATTTAGTAGTAGGTTTCGACTGCAACACTTCTATCGCAAAGTTCCATACACTAAACTCAATTGTTTATCCACTTTCTCACTATATCGATGAGTTTAAACACGTACAGGTTACATATGCACGTTCTTGTGTGCGTGTGATACTTGTATCTGATTTAAGGGAGTGTGCGACGTTAGTTTTTTACTACAAAAAATTTATAAATCAATTTTTATTTTATTGAATAATTATATTATATAATTAATACTTACAAAAAAAAATCGTTAATAAATTTACAATATAACAATCAAAATTCGATATTTTATGACACCTACTAGTCTGTCATATTCTAAATACTTTGTAAATAAATAAAATAATAATTATTGTAAAATATTAGATAGTAAAAATTCATTCCATTTTATGAATATAAGATCGATTTTAAAAATTGTTGAAATATATGTTTTTTTCCACATCAATTGACTCATTAACTTTTTTTTATGATAAGTAATGTTACTATAGTTTTATAAAACATTAATATCTTTTTTATTATTGAATATTTTTGGTAAATCTTGTGCGTTGAAAATATATTTATATATAGATAACAACAATAAAATGAAATTTATAAATTTATAAAAATAAAATATATATATGAATATTTAGAATAATATATAATAATTTATAATTATATGTGATATATATATATTATAATAAATTTATAAACTACTTGTATATATAGAATTTTGTTGTATTGCTTATTAGCTATATTATTAGCTATATATAGAAAACAAAATGTAGGTTATTAGCTACTATAGATAAGAAATTTAACCATATTACATAATAATACTCCATGCTTATTTATCCTATCTTTTAACATGGTGAACTATATTATTACTATATTTATTGGCAATGTCCCCTTATGAAGTTTTCCTTCAGTGTCAATCTTCCTAGATAAGACTGACAAATATAAACAATCTATTAAGGGGACTTCTTTCGTGTGATTGCATGTAAATAGATATGAATTCAACATTTTTATAAACTTATTTTTTAATAATTTTGTCAAAGTTATAATAATAATAATATATTATTCTGTAGGATCAATGGTGATTCACCATATTTATATTATAAATATATTTTATTTTAAAAATAAGTGTAATTTAAATGTATGCATTATTGTTAAAGTGATATATAATGATAGCACATGATAAGATTATAATATTAAATTATATTATTAAAAAATTGGTATATTTATGTATATGTGTTATCTAAATATACTGAACATATCAACAATTTATATTAAAGAATAAAATAGTTCCGGTCTTTTTAGTATAGTAATATTCGCCACATTAAAATACTAAGAAAATAGCCCAATAATTTTAGTGAAATTTATCGATTGTATTATAATGAATGTTTATTTTTAATAGTTGTTTTTATAAAATACTATATATAGATCATTTAGATAAGATTTTTACAAGAAATTATAGATGAAATTATAAATGATATATAAATTATTTTGTAGATATAATTTTGTTTATAAATGTAAATTATGAAGAAGCCTAAACTAAATTTCCTTATACTCGTTAACAATTATATACGATTACACTTTAGATAATTGTTCTAGGTATATTATTTAAGTGTTTAAATAACTATTATTATTATTACTATTAAATATATGTGTTGTAAAATATAAATAATAAATACATGCATTACAAATGCCTGTTTAGAAACATGAACTGGGTTATATTTTTCAATAACTTTAGATTCAAGTACACTATATACTAATAATTGTATTATACATATACATACATATTGAATTAGTCGTCATATATTATAACTATTGAATACATATGTATTGCATCTCCTACATAGTATATATCCTAATAGTAACGGACATTCGCTACATATGCAGATATTATACACACACGTGATATCATTCATATATTCCTTTATAATTAGTTTACCTATTTAGTGCTAATCTCTAGCCTATATATTAGTGCCAATATGATCTATATATTAGTGCCGATATGACCTATATATTGGTGTTATTATTATTCAATTGTTATTATTTTAACTTTATATTTGAGTGCATAATACCTAAATTCCAATAAATTTTTAATAGTTTATAATTGAAATATATGAACATGTGTCATATATTTCAATTGAAATATATGTTTTAAGTTACAATTGAAATATGTCAACATTTTCGATGTTATTTTTAAGTCGGCTTATTTGCCATATAAATCATCGCGTATTGCATGCTTTAAATACCTATCTTTCCTACGGTAGCGCTCCATTATCCAATCGGTGAGGTCGCCCTTGGGAACGTCCTTGATGTCGATGCGACTGATATCAATGTGTACGCTGCATTGTCGGGTAAGGAACTCTAAGTGCAACAATAGTAGTTATTAGTGGTGCATTATGGGGCGGGGGGGGGGGGGATTGCTTGTTTATTACAACAGTAATTCATGGTAATAATTACTATTACGTCATGCATTATTACATCATTATTATATCACTTTACATATTGAATCCCTATTATCCCCTACTCCTATTGGTTATTCTTATCATTGTTATTAATGCTATAACAGTAACTATTATTATTATTATTTAAACACCATTGCTCATAACACTTCCAAGAATATAATTGTATATATTACAGAAGTGTTTTATAAATAAACACCTTACCTATGTATCTATATCAATATTACACACACACACACACACACACACACACACACACACACACACACACACACACACACACACACACACACACACACACACACACACACACACACACACACACACACACACACACACACACACACACACACACACACACACACACACACACACACACACACACACACACACACACACACACACACACACACACACACACACACACACACACACACACACACACACACACACACACACACACATACAATAGTTAATACATGCACATAGTATATATCGAGATATTGTGTCCACTATTCAAATTGCACACAGTTTAAATGTTTTCTTCATTCATATCTATTTACTTTATATATTATTTATGCTATAATTCACATTAACAAATCATAATTTACAAACTTGACTAAATAAGTTTCAATAAATAAATAAATGAACCAAATAATAAAATTACTTTTATCGAGTAAATTCTCAGCATAGATTAGATGGTTTCAACATTTGGTTTCCCTATAAGTAATATCCTATAGAAAAGTAAATATAATCTCACGTTTAATAAATCACTGATGCAACTTTAGCGGATACTTAAATATTATTTAGCCTACTATAGTGAGGTGCTGGGTTAGTGTGGTGGCAATAGTATTAGGGCGGGTTTATACGGTAAATAAACATCATCGCAAGTAAGAATCTGTGATGACTCTATCGTCACAGATTAGAATCAATGACCACGCTTTTTCGCATAGTAGAAGTACTACGATGATGTAAACACGATGTAAACACTACGGTGGTACAAACCGAGGAGAGCCGGAGCTTTAGTTCTCGATGAGCCGGGTGTCTCGGTGAACCCTATCGTGAGGTCGTAGATTGCGTCCGTCGTCGTGCGTAGTTCGTCGACCATGATCTGGAGACCTTTAGTGCGCGGCGTCAACACGTGTTGGAATGGGGCGATATCTGCTCACAGGGTGGGGGGTGAATAGCGATGATGTAGGGGTATTGTTAACGGGGCGCGGGTATATTGTGACAGGGGGAGCGGTACTATGAGGGTAACAGTGAGCACTTGGGCTAAGTTGTGTGTCTTCGTAATGATAATCTGAAATAACGCATGACTAAACATGGGCTGATTCTGTTGTAGACCTTGATGATATACTATATACTAATACGAAGGTAAGCTGTAACTTAATGCGTAGCTTGACATCGGCAAAGAAAGAGTTATTTTATCAATGCTAACAACAAATATGTTCAATGTACATATACACACATATATATTAAAACTTTGTTACTTGACAACGATGCATTTTGTGATTGTAGTTATTGTTGTAATTATTTTAAATTAAATTAGATTTGATAATATATCCATTATCAAATTTAAATGTCATAAGTTAATTTCTAACATATATTATAGTATCATTAATTTACTGTATATTATTCTGATATTTGTGTATGACATTATAGAAAATAATGAAATTTAAAATATTGTTTCGCATGTATATATTTAGTTTAATTACTGATAATTTATCATTGATAACTGATGAAATGTTACGTGGTCATAGGTTATTTATTGAACGCTGTATAGATGAAATTAAAAGTTTGGGCTGATTCTAACCATTTTTCTTAGCATATTCAAGACTTTTATTGATGCTCTTCTTATTGCCTGGGTCGTAGCGAGTTCCTTCGGGAAACACCACCATCCAATACTGCGTGTGTCAGTGTCAGTGTGTGTGGGCAACGTGGAATAATATGCAATGAAACTAGAAATATTCATAATTGTATGTGTGAAATACAATTGTATTATTCGTAATGAAATTAATAAATTAAATTAGTTATATATTATTATTAGGTTTTAATGTAAACTTTACAGAAACATACAATAGAGAGAACTATTTTAAGAATGTATTTATAAGTTTAAAGATCCTCCAGCACTAGAATAATGTAGAGAAGAAAGAGTTATTTAGCGTTAGGATTACAGACAATTAGGTATATATCGTCATCAGTCATGTTATGAAACATTCGTGACTGTAATATCATGCCTATACTAGCAATAGATATAAACATTTAGATATTTAATTTTAAACTCTATTCATTTTTAAATACCCAATAAATCAGATACAAAGTTTGATTAATGTTGCTACAATATGCGATTTGATTATTTAAATAGAATATCGGATAAATTAGAATATTATTATCGCTTTCGGATTCATATTTATTGAAAGTGTAGATATACAACAAGTATACCAATGAATTACTTAGACTCAATGAAAATAATGTATAATAGATTTAAGGGGTTGAGTATATATTTATATATAGATCTACGTATAAAGATGGCATGGACCTAGGTATACTAGGAGGCGAGATAGAGCTACGTGAGGGAAGCTGACAACATTACAGAATCACTTCTAGGTGTATCGTAACCATAGCAACTGAGAGATTTAGCGTTTGTTTACACGGTTAATAAAATCTTATTAGAATCTACGGCCACCTTTTCATTGTACGACGAAATGTACGCATATTTATCATAATTGACCTTGACCTCGTAAACACGACCTTGACATACGACGACTAACCGGCACTTGTCGCGTGACGAGATCGCTGAACTGACCCTCGAGAGTGTTCAACTTTAGTTTAGCGTTACGCTTGATGTAGATGCAGTTGTGCTGGTGGTGGTGCGGGTAGTGGTATTGGTAGTAGTTAGGAGGTGGTTAGGGGTTGGCTGCAACTGAGGTAGATGTAGCTGTACTGATGGTGGTGGTGGTGGTAATCAGTGATACAGGGGAGTTACTAGAAGGTTAGGGATTGCGACGAGGAGTGGATATACAATTAAAGATCACTAGCTGATAATTGGTCGATAAAGGGGGGGTGATAATACGAACCTGTCTAAAGTAGAAGCCGTATACAGGGGGTGGGGGTAGGGTGATAATACGAACCTGTCTAAAGTAGAAGCCGTACAATGGTGCCCACTTCAACTCGTCCTTGAGCATGTAGCGAATCCTGCCGATGCTCGTGTTGAACCCTGACCCTTGACGGATGGCGAGGATATCAGCAATCATCCAGTCGACTGCAATGACACAGAGGTCAGCAGAGGTCATATTAGGTTAGCACAGGGGGAGGACGTAGTAGTAGTAGTAGTAGCAGTAGCAGTAGCAGTAGCAGTAGCAGTAGCAGTAGCAGTAGCAGTGGCAGTGGCAGTGGTAGTGGTAGTGGTAGTGGTAGTGGTAGTGGTAGTGGTAGTGGTAGTGGTAGTGGTAGTGGTAGTGGTAGTAGTAGCAGTAGCAGTAGCAGTAGCAGTAGCAGTAGCAGTAGCAGTAGCAGTAGCAGTAGCAGTAGCAGTAGCAGTAGCAGTAGCAGTAGCAGTAGCAGTAGCAGTAGTAGTAGTAGTAGTAGTAGTAGTAGTAGTAGTAGTAGTAGTAGTAGTAGTAGTAGTAGTAGTAGTAGTGGTAGTGGTAGTGGTAGTGGTAGTAGCGGTAGCGGCAGCGGAAGCGGTAGCGGTAGCGGTAGCGGTAGTAGTGGTAGTAGTAGCAGTAGCAGTAGCAGTAGCAGTAGCAGTAGCAGTAGCAGTAGCAGTAGCAGTAGCAGTAGTAGTAGTAGTAGTAGTAGTAGTAGTAGTAGTAGTAGTAGTAGTAGTAGTAGTAGTAGTAGTAGTAATATAATACTACTAATATTATATATAATATTTATACAATAAATGGTGAAAGTCATATTTCATTTATACTTTTTATTTATAAAAGAGTAAAGAATGTCTTGCTTTTTTTTCTTAATACGGTCATACTGGTTCATTGGTCTTCTGATATAACTCTGCATTCTTTACTCTATTACAATTATTAGCATTTTTTTCCTT
>OZ025239.1:94156704-94175389 GCA_964019155.1 Osedax fenrisi
AAAAACCTACAAAAAATAAAATGTAACCCTAAATATATATATATATATATATATATATATATGCTTGTATAGGCTAACTCTGTATGTAATACATATATAATTATAGAATAGATTTTAGAAAAAATATTTTTTTATAAATCTATATTTTTTTCTTTGACCATTATATATATGATGACATTTGGCGAAATAATAAAACAGAGATGGAAACACTATTATTCATATTTTCATGATTTTTCTGATTTTATTACATGTATTTTCGTACTCCTAATCTGATGAATCCATATTTTATACGAAGATATTACCGGAAGTCGTTCAAATAGACTACTCTAAAATCATTTATTTTTCACTATTTCGGCCATAGCTCGAAGAATATTAAACATAAGAAGTCCCAATTTATAAAATTATATTCTATTTTAATTATCTATTTAATAAAGTTAAAATTATTGAAATCGAATAATTATTGTAGATTTTGATTTTTTACATCACCGTATCGTATCACCTATGTTTAATAATTATTTTTACATGGCGTAGATAGGAAATAATTAATATAAACTTGAACAATATTAACTCGATTCTTGAATTTCACCCCAATAATACGGATAAATTAATTCCGATTTACAAATTTGTATTCAGATATTCAAACCGGAAGTACGATTTCGTAAATCTACGTAATGTATTCTAAATTAAAGAAACTAATTTTTACGAAATTATTTACCATCAAATTATTCACGATAATGTTTGTTATTAAAAATTTGCGACGAATTTAAATTTTTCGATTACGTAAATCGCTTAAAAATGACACTATTTAAAGATTATTGGTATCGCGCGAATACATATCCAAAAAAGTAAATCATCCATGTTACCCCCCCCTCCCCCACTTTATCACCTGACGTTTTCCTTACGGAAAACGGATCTCGTGTTCGCGAGATCCTAAGACTTACACACACAGACAGACAGACAACTTCGCTAATATAGTATAGATAATTACGATCAATTTTAATATACTAACTATACTAAAAATAAAATTATATATTTAAAATAATTTCATAATTTCGTGTATTTAAATTGAAGGTATCATACTATTTTATTGATATTTATATTCTAAATCCATAGATATACGTCACTTCTATTTATTTCGCCGAAAATCCTAGTGTTGTAATATTTGACATATACAATATGACTAATATGCAATCAAAATCACTGATGCCATTGTAAATCGTATCTATCTCGTATCTGTCTTGTACAATATACAATGTACATGCATTGCGTGCGTCCACTCCCTTCTCTATAGCAATGCCTTACGCTCGTGTTACTACACACCTCATCGGGGATGACAGTGCTTTAAGGACAGTACTTTAAGGACATTATTGTGCAGATATCCGGCATAGATCTGTGCAAAGATTGCAGACTACGTGTTCACTCTACCGTGACCACGTTTATATGAAATCCACAATCCTTTGTGAGCAAAGGTATGTTAAATTTGAGAATAATGTACTCATACCTCACCCAGTGATATCAATATATTTATATATAGGTGCGATATTATTGATGATGATAATGATGATGAAAGTAATATTAGGGTGTTTGCATATTGAACCACATGTATTATTGATTGAACATATTGTATAATGAATATATAATAATATATATAAGAATGAATAAATTTGATTTGTATATAAAAATAATAATTTGTTAGTTTATAGTAAATAAAGTATGATTCAAAGGTGTGAACTTCACCACGGTGTGCACACTTTCAGTAAGGTGTGCACACTTTCAGTAGGGTGTGCACACCTTGCAGTAGGGTGGTACTGCTGATAAAACTAATTAATAATAAATAAATATCAAATATATTATATAAATGAAATAATGTAATAATATATAAATACAATGGAATGTGCAAGTCGATGAGTGGTAAACATCATCATCTGACTGTAGTCGTGTAAAGATTCAGCTTTGGGTCAAGCGAACTTAATTTGATAATAAATAAATGTAACTTAATGATCTTATTAACTATTTGGAAATGTAAACAATATTATTATTATTATTATATATATATATATTATATAAACCTAGGTTTATATAATAGCTATTATATATAATAACCTAATAGTTATATGTATACACATAATAGATAAGCTTACATACATTATCTAAAACAGGCACTCAGTGATGGTAATAGGGGTAATTGATAGTGAACACACAACAATGGAACATGTACTATCAAGGGTATGATCTCATACTACAATAGAACACAATGAAGTGCTGGTATGTGTGTGTGTGGTGTCTCATATAATAATGGAATATACAAGAGAACAATGGACAACATAACAGAGAGAGATTTATAGGGAGATAGAGAGAGAGAGAAAGATAGTTAGAGAGAGATAGATAGAGAGAGAGAGAGAGAGAGAGAGAGAGAGAGAGAGAGAGAGAGAGAGAGAGAGAGAGAGAGAGAGAGAGAGAGAGAGAGAGAGAGAGAGAGAGAGAGAGAGAGAGAGAGAGAGAGAGAGAGAGAGAGAGAGAGAGAGAGAGAGAGAGAGAGAGAGAGAGAGAGAGAGAGAGAGAGAGAGAGAGAGAGAGAGAGAGAGAGAGAGAGAGAGAGAGAGAGAGAGATAGTTATAGAGAGAGAGAGAGGGGCCCCTGGGGGGAGAACTCTAACATGTACTTTGGTGATTGCTCATCAGTATAGCATTCTCTCGTTTCCCCTTTGTGAGCGCTTCATAATCTCCAGTGAACTCTATCTGCAGGTAGGTCAAGGTTGTTATATCAAGGTCATGTATATGTATCAATGCATTATTTATTAGAAGAGTATAAACAGCTTTATAATATTTGTATTATATTAATCACTCTCGTGTAGTCTATGCTTTAATAGTATCGTTACTATTCTACCTGCCAGATCACTGCCATTGGCTGTTATGCGACCTGGAAGAGATGTATCTGACGCGGTAGAGATTTGACCCAGTGACCCGCTGTTCCATTTAAGTTTGAACTTAATGAAGACTGTACAATATACAGTTGTACAGTTGTAAACTATTACACGTGTTAATACCTAACAAATTAGGGTAGCTAAGTATGAAATAAAGAATAGTACTAACTCAACGTGGTAATACTATGTGCTATATGTATTGTTTATAAAGTAGTAAAATGTTGTTTTATATCTGGATTTTTTTATCAATAGGACACATGCTTTGTATGGTGGATTCGAATTCTCTTCACGAGAACGACATATACATTGTGGAGAACCCATTATAAGTTATTGGATGTATTTTTAATGCAATTTATTTTAATTAGTTATTATGCTATCTACTATCTGCATACTATTTTAATATGCTATTGTAGTATTATAGTACTAACTACTTTATATATAATTAACTATATTATATATTATAAACTATTTTAAGCATTATCTAAATGTTAGTCAGCCTGGCAGTGTAGTCAGTGAGAGAAAGGCTGAAATCTGAACTATATAAACAAGAAGTTAATCCGATTGATAAACAAGCGTATACTCTGACCAGTGTTGATAAACAAGCTTGCCCCACCCCCTCCCAGTATACTACAACTTATCGAATAGTATCCATATGTATCAATATCTACTCATATTATTGTATTTGCGTCTTATAAACATTATATCATCATAATCATCATCATCGCAACCATTATCATTATCATCATAATTATCACCACTAATACCACCACTAATACCACCACTATATTATCTACATATGTCCCAATACACTATTATGCCGTTACTCGTACACCCTCAAAGCGTATCATAGGGGGCAGCACTGGTATTAAGCATTAGATCGGATGAACCGAAGAAAGAATGACGATATCGGATAATTATTTATGACTTAGTTTGACTTATTACACTCGAGGTTTGAGGATGGCTGATGGCTTCTCTAGTTATATATAACTCATCGCATTCTTATCATTTTAATAACAATATATATATATATATATGTATATGTATATAACAATTTTAATATTATAAAAATAATAATAATAATAATAATAATAATAATAATAATAATAATAATAATAATAATAATAATAATAATTGTAATAATAATACCAATAATAATAATATTAATATCTTAATTGATATGTTTAGTGGACAGTTAAAACAATAATTATAAAATAACTGTGACGAGATATTATATAGAATATGTTGAATAGTTATAGTAAATAACTTTGTAGTAAAGCTACAAATAAGTAAACAAGACTGTAAAAAGCAGTGTTGTTTACATAGATCACAAGTTTATCGTTTAATTTAAATCGATAAATTGTATTATACAGTGTATAAATATAAAGAATGACTTTGGAGATAATCGCAGCCCATCCTTCTCGTTTAACTTTGACCTTTCAACTTGTTACTAAAGTACACACATTTTTTAATATCAAAAGTATCCTAATACATCCTCGCTATTGTTATATAATACTGAATAAGAACAATACAAACAACTAATGAAACATTTCTATTAATAACACATGAATTCATTATCAAATATAGAACTTATAAATGTAGTGCTCTATATTGAAATATGTGTACTATATATTTTTACTTTTATTTGCCTTATATACTATAAATTAAACATGGAATACATGATAATATAATATGATATGTACATATAATGAATATATAATTACACTATAAGATATAATAAAATGAATATCATAATAAATTAATAATTAAATAAATAATAAAATTATAAATAAAATCGATTTTTTATAAAATAGAATAATAATAGTAGGTATCCGATAGGTATAATCAAGTATAACTTCTATAATCAAGGGCCATGGTGTAATAGGTTATATGCATAGACATTAGAGTGAGGTCTATATCTATGGTTATATGATATTATATAATAGTGAAATGTAATAATAATCTAATATATAACATAATATAACACAATAGATTACATGTGATAGCAACTTATTATTAACAATTCATATTAGAATAGTATCTTAGAGAATATCTCTATAAATATATTTAAATATCTTTCTATTTATAAATGAATTCTAGTAATAACAATAATAATAATAGCAATAAATATGAAAACACTAAACAATTCTATAAATACACAATATAATTTGTATATAATATAAACTATAACATACTGATATGATATACACAATATGATGATATTTAGTACACATTATTGTAAGTAATATTACACACAATATTAGGGGCGCTGGAACGATTTTGTATGTAGGGGCCAACCAATCAAAATAAATTTGGTGGTAAAAGTGGGGGGGACCATAAAATTTGAGTTCCCCTAGATTTTAAATTGGGAGGAGGGACATATCCTTCCTACCCCCCCCCCCCTGTTGCAGCACCCCTACACATTATATATTCAAATTAAATGATAATTAATTAAATTAATGACACATTTAAAATGTATATCTAATAGATAATAAACTAACAGACTATCAATATTACCCTGGAGTATAATCTGCATGAGAACACGATTCATACATTCGGAATATAATTGTTATAATAATAATATTTATGTATTCGTGTATTTATGTATTTATGTACACATCAGATATATATATATAATAGTTAATATGATAAGGAGAGAATACTTGTGTACACTTAATTAGTATAGAAGGTCATATATATATATATATATATATATATATATGTATATTTTTTATATATTGATTTAATTGATAATTAAAATTGAACTAAAATACAAATATTTTGTTTATAATTTTTATTTTCATACATAAATTATATAAATATTACGTATTTACATACACATACACATCGAGAAGCCGAGTATTTAGTTTTGCATGAAAAGATGAAATGGAGTTCTATTTTAAGATTGATCTAAATTTTGAACTTGTAATGGTGATTAATGTATATAATAAGCAACTCTTTATAACTGTATATATATAACTGTGTATATATAACTGTGTATATATAACTGTATATATATATATATATATATATATATATATATATATATATTATATATATATATATATATATATATATATATATATATATATATATTTATAACTGTATATATATAACTGTATATATAACTGTATATATATATATATATATATATATATATATATATATATATATATAATACTATACATTTAATACTATTTATATGACTGAGAAACAAGTATTGTGACTAATTGTGTAAATATTATTCTCTGAAATGATGTTATAAACTTTTGAATGTTTGTGAGTATATTCTTGATTAATCATCTACTGTCCTTGCTACTCTGTGCACTATTGCTAGCTCTGTGCACTATTGTAGTGAACATTATACAATGCACAATGCACACTTATCTGCATGCATTCTATCTTAGAATAAAAACATTTTTATAAATCATTATGTAATAAATCAATAACTCATCATATTTGTTTTAGGACACTGTGCTTATAAACCTTACATAGAGTGATATAGAATCTATAGTTGTATTACATAATACTTATTTATCTATATTATTAGATATTGTAGTAAAGAGCACTATATCTAATAATAATAATAATATTAATAGTAATAGTAGCAGCCAAAACAACAGTAATAGTAGTAGTAATAGCAGCAGTAGCAGTATCAGTGGCAGTGGTAGTAGAATTAGCAGTAGCATTAGGAGTAGCAGTAGCAGTAGAAATATCAGTAGTAGTAGTAGTAGTAGTAGTAGTAGTAGTAGTAGTAGTAGTAGTAGTAGTAGTAGTAGTAGTAGTAGTAGTAGTAGTAGTAGTAGTAGTAGTAGTAGTAGTAGTAGTAGTAGTAGTAGTAGTAGTAGTAGTAGTAGTAGTAGTAGTAGTAGTAGTAGTAGTAGTAGTAGTAGTAGTAGTAGTAGTAGTAGTAGTAGTAGTAGTAGTAGTAGTAGTAGTAGTAGTAGTAGTAGTAGTAGTAGTAGTAGTAGTAGTAGTAGTAGTAGTAGTAGTAGTAGTAGTAGTAGTAGTAGTAGTAGTAGTAGTAGTAGTAGTAGTAGTAGTAGTAGTAGTAGTAGTAGTAGTAGTAGTAGTAGTAGTAGTAGTAGTAGTAGTAGTAGTAGTAGTAGTAGTAGTAGTAGTAGTAGTAGTAGTAGTAGTAGTAGTAGTAGTAGTAGTAGTAGTAGTAGTAGTAGTAGTAGTAGCAGTAGAAGTAGTAGTAGTAGTAGTAGTAGCAGTAGCAGTAGCAGTACTAGTAGAAGTAGAAGTAAAAGTAGCAGTAGTAGTAGAAGTAGCAGTAGCAGTAGCAGTAGCAGTAGCAGTAGTAGTAGCAGTAGCAGTAGCAGTGGCAGTGGCAGTGGCAGTGGCAGTGGCAGTATCAGTAGAAGTAGCAGTAGCAGTAGCAGTAGCAGTAGCAGTAGCAGTAGCAGTAGCAGTAGCAGTAGCAGTAGCAGTAGCAGTAGCAGTAGCAGTAGCAGTAGCAGTAGCAGTAGCAGTGGCAGTGGCAGTGGCAGTGGCAGTGGCAGTAGAAGTAGCAGTAGCAGTAGCAGTAGCAGTAGCAGTAGCAGTAGCAGTAGCAGTATCAGTAGCAGTAGCAGTAGCAGTAGTAGTAGCAGTAGCAGTAGCAGTAGTAGTAGCAGTAGCAGTAGCAGTAGCAGTAGCAGTAGCAGTAGCAGTAGCAGTAGCAGTAGTACTAGAAGAAGTAGAAGTAGCAGTAGAAGTAGTAGTAGTAGTAGTAGTAGCAGTAGCAGTAGCAGTAGCAGTAGCAGTAGTACTAGAAGAAGTAGAAGTAGCAGTAGAAGTAGTAGTAGTAGTAGCAGTAGCAGTAGCAGTAGCAGTAGCAGTAGCAGTAGCAGTAGCAGTAGCAGTAGCAGTAGTAGCAGTAGCAGTAGCAGTAGCAGTAGCAGTAGCAGTAGCAGTAGCAGTAGCAGTAGCAGTAGCAGTAGCAGTAGCAGTAGCAGTAGCAGTAGCAGTAACAGTATCAGTAGCAGTAGCAGTAGCAGTAGTAGTAGTAGTAATAGTAGTAGTAGCAGTAGCAGTAGAAGTAATATTAACAGTAACTGTAAGAATATTAGTAATAATTATAATAATAGTAATCATCATAATATTAATAATAGTAATAATAATAGTATAATTATAAACATAATGATATGTAAATCTTAGGTTAAAATGAACAAACGAATATATTAACTTTATAAGTTAAATATATGTATTCATGTACCCATAAACTATAATGTGTACTTAATGTGTACTTACTCTAAGTACATGTACCCAATAAACTATAACATGTACTTAAACTATATACAGTTGCTCAATCTATACATTAGTTAGAAGTTAGGTATGAACCTATAATTAGATAAAGGACCAGTAGCTGAGCAAGTTTAATTAGTGTATTGACTATCCTATGTTATGAATTTATATAATAGCTTATGTTTTTATTTTAAGATATTAATCTTATGCATTGAAATGTTAACAAACAAGTCTACAAGTAATTAACATTAGAAAATGATATATATATTACCATGGTCTTTTCTATTATTATAGTGATATACGTGATTATGATTATATCACTAATATCAATAATAAAAATATCATATTGTATTGATAATGTATTATTATTAAATAGATAGATATAAAATATACAATACTCCATTACATTAATATAATTATTATACAATTAAAATA
Source organism: Osedax fenrisi (assembly GCA_964019155.1). Taxonomy (NCBI): domain Eukaryota; kingdom Metazoa; phylum Annelida; class Polychaeta; order Sabellida; family Siboglinidae; genus Osedax; species Osedax fenrisi. The sequence continues at coordinate 94,165,289 of OZ025239.1, forward strand.
CTATATTATTAGTATATAGTATATATATATATATATATATATATATATATTTACTAGTAATATTATTTTACTATAATAATATATTAAATACTATATTATTATAATAATTATATAGTCTATATAGTATACATAATAGGGTATATAATTCAATATATATATATATATATATATATATTATATATAATATATTATATAGTATTTGAGTACTTACGTTTATGTGAGCAACATGTTCGTATACAAATATGACAAATATTTGATATAAAGAATATATGTAGTCATCTCCCAACTGATATATTTTAGCAGGTACTGGTAGTGAGATTAATCTCCATAAAAACCATATTAGCATAAATATTGGGGATATTCCAAATAGCCATATCGATCCAAACCACTTTATTAACTTTCTCGTTAATAGATCCATTTATAGTTGCATCGGTGCAACTATTGTACGCAAAAGTAATATAAAAGTTTATAAGTCAAACTTTTGAACTTTATATCAAATTTGTTACATTTGAAATACCAGTTTACTCTATGTTTAGCGTCCTTAGTTTTATCAAATTTGTACATTTTATGATTTTATTAAATATAAATTTATAATAGGATAATTATTTGTTAATAAATATATATACATATATATTATTTTTTATTGTGTTAGTACAACATATATCTATGTAAATAAATATATCATGTACTACATAATGTAGATTTTAAATTAGTCTTTTTCACAATTATTTATTATAAATTTATTTAAAATTGTATAAAATTATCATAATGATAATCATATTTAATATGATATTATATTATATTAATATGATATTATATTGTATAATATCTCATTGATATACTTAGTTACTAAATAACTTAGTATTATACTAAGTATATACTATACTATATGATATATGTTAATTTTCGATATGAATAACAGTGCTATTGATAAATTAATTTATTCGATATTTTTGATAAATAATATTATTATAATAATTATATTAAATATATTAACATTATTTATATATTAACATAGAAAAAAAATATATTTTATATTTAATATATATTATATATAATATAATGGATCAACCGAACTATTGGTCCACCGGTCGAATCTACGGTCGTTTTCACGGTCATTAAATGACCGGTGGGGTCATATCTCCGGTCATATCTCCGGTCACTTCTCCGGTCATAACTATTGGTCCACAGGGTCATTATTTTATAATATATAGTGAAATTATAAAAATAATGATTTATTTATTTATATACCTACTAGAATATACGTATTATATTTGGATTATTATTTAACTTATATTTACTGATAACATGTATATTACAGTCATTTCTCCGGTCATAACTATTGGTCCACTGGTCATTTCGGTTTTTATAAAAATAATGATTTATTTATACTAGAATATACGTATTATATTTGGATTATTATTTAACTTGGATTATTATTATATTTAACTTATATTTACTGATAACATGTATATTACAGTCATTTCTCCGGTCATAACTATTGGTCCACCGGTCATTTCGGTCATATGACCGTAATATACATGTTATCAGTAAATATAAGTTAAATATAATAATAATCCAAGTTAAATAATAATCCAAATATAATACGTATATTCTAGTATAAATAAATCATTATTTTTATAAAAACCGAAATGACCAGTGGACCAATAGTTATGACCGGAGAAATGACTGTAATATACATGTTATCAGTAAATATAAGTTAAATAATAATCCAAATATAATACGTATATTCTATTTGGTATAAATAAATCATTATTTTTATAATTTCACTATATATTATAAAATAATGACCCTGTGGACCAATAGTTATGACCGGAGAAATGACCGGAGAAGTGACCGGAGATATGACCCCACCGGTCATTTAATGACCGTGAAAACGACCGTAGATTCGACCGGTGGACCAATAGTTCGGTTGATCCAATATAATATTATAGTAGACGAAAATACGATGACAAAATACGATATATATACAGTGATGGGCACGATCACGATCGACGATCGTTTGAAAATGATCGAGTAAAATGATCGACGATCGTCAGCAACTGATCGCGATCGACGATCGTGAAAAAAATTAGATATATATATATTTAATATCATATTAGATAGAATGAATTTATAACTTACCCCTTACATATTCTTTGAAATCTTTATTGTTAACAATACTAATTGGAGTCATAGTATTTATTAGAAATTTTAGTAGTAATTTGTCAGTTTCTACATGTGATATTGTAGTCGATTGCTCGATTGATAATTGAACCAATGAAGATTGTTTAATCTTTTTAGTATAGGATGGTTCTGAAGGTTCTTGGAGTTGTCTTTTTTTTACTATTCTCATTGTGTTCACATTTCACTCTATCATATACATCTAATTTAGTATGATGTACAGTTTTGTAATGACGTCTTAAATTTGATGATGACAAAATCCCAGCTATTATTTTTTTTCTACAAATCTTGCATGATGCTTCAACTTTATTATTAATTATTTTTAAGTCATTAAAATAAATATTTGATTTAATAAAGGGCGAATTTATCCAAGACATTGTATATCTTAGAACTTAGAACTTATAGTGATCTAAAATATTAATAAAGTTATAATCTTATATAATACGCCAACATGGAAATTGACAGTTTGACTCATTTTTAGCGTAGAGAATCTATTATAGAGTAGATAATTAAACGTATTGTTTGATCTTGCATGTCTCGCGCCGTAAAATATTGCGATTACATTAGTAAAAAAGATACATTGGTATATATATATATATATATATAAATATATTGATATGACGGCGTGAATGGGTGAGTACTCGCGAGTACTGCGTGGATCATTAGTGGTTCATGCAGCAGCCCGGAATTCATACGCTTATATAATAATACGATCGACGATCAAAATAATTACACGATAGACGATCGACGATCGTTAAAAAATGATTGAGTAAAAAGATCGACAATCGACGATCGTTAGAAAATGATCGACGATCGGCGATCGTGAAAAGTCGTGATCGTGCCCATCACTGTATGTATAGAATCTATAGAAATCTATAGATTCAATGTATAATTATTATAATAATAGATTCAATAATATTATTATAATAATTATAATTATAATTATTATTATAATAATAATAATAATAGTTTTAATATAATATGGTGTCCGATCATAACTGACGGGTTGAGAATGTAAATATTATATTTTGTATTGATATGTGAGGTTATTTGGTTTAGTTTTGTTCTGCTTTGTTTTTTTTAGCTACATTACATTCCAAAGTGAGCCTATAAAACTCAACGCGACCTTTTTCGCGCTTATTTACATTAGAAACCCATCCGTTATGATCATATACCTTATAATAGTATATATATATATATCTACTCAAAGCGTATTTAGCTTGAATCAATGATTCTATTATCATTATAATTAATTATATAATATTATAATAGAATCATTAACTTAATTATTAAGAACATTACTACGATTTGAATATATATACTACAATAGTAATATAGTTACTATACTAATGAAATTGTTACCAAATAACAATATCATTATTTTATTTATCATTAGCTCTATTCATAATCAAATAATGTATATGAATTAATATATATATTATATAAATAGATATATAATATTAATTCAATTGTATTTAAAATAATTTTAATAATAAATAATTAACTATTAACTATTAATTAATGAATGCTAAAGTAGGTGATTTATTAATAACTCACAAATATGTTATACATACGTTATACATACAATTGTTCATATTAAACAGTGTTAAAGATGGAGAATCTTAAAGAGAAACTTAAACAAAAACGTAAAGTTATGATCGAACAATCAAATCAGGTTATCTTTAGGAAGTTATTGTTATTTTGGTGGAGTCATTTCATCCCATCCAGGAACTTAAATGAAGTTTTTACTTGTAATCAAATGTCTCTAATATCCCTTCGAAGCCACTCTCATGTTAAACATCCATGGTTTAATAAGAGCTGATAATTTGTAAACATAATTATATGAGATAACTTCCTAATATTATTATAAGACCTATTTTATTTCCGGATGGGGATTTAACCCACGTCCTACTGATTATTTGTCTAACCCCTTAACCAACTTAGCTTCACTATGATATTGATTTTGAGAGAGTTTTAATAAAGGCCATTGATATGTTTATTAAGTAGTATATAGAGTTGTATATAGAGTTGTATATAGAGTTGTATATACAGTTGTATAGTTGTGTTGATATTTAATACGATGCAACGCTGATAAACTATCATCATAAAAGACATTTAATTTATTTTACGTATTTGAATGTTTTAAAATCAGCGATTCACCATGTAATAAGTGGAACGCACACATTTGCAGAGCGCTAACAGTTTAACATCCGATGATGAACTACGTAACAGGGATGAACTCGTTCAGACTCTTACGAAGAAAAGGACTAAAATTAAAAAACAGGTTGCCAATATATCAATGCACTATTACGTATAAGCGCTCGATTAATCTGTGTAAGATTTACATTATTAATTAAATGTGGTCACGGATGTTATATTATTAGTAAAGATTACAGATGTTATATTAGTAGTAAAGGTCACAGGCGTGTTATTCATAGTGTATATTTATTCGATCTAGAGTGATGTATATCATCAGTTTCATCGGGTATATAATTTATATCTGAGCTCGGTGTAATTTGAGTTTCGATGTGATCATTTACGACCCAGAAGTAATGATTAAGGTAATGCGCTACATTCTATTTTTCAAATAAATTTTTTTTTACTAATTTTATTATTATAAATCTACAATATATGAAAAAGAATCTTAAATAGTCTAAATAGTCTAAATTGTGTTGCTATGAACAAATGCCTTAACGCGAACATAACATCGCCGGCCATCGTACTTTGGCCTACTCGTAACTCTCCTACTCTTCACACAGCTACAAGAAACTCTGAACAACGTTGACGAGGATGCAGACGACAAGGTCATACAGGCTGCGAACAGAACCCACCAGCATATCCTCGAACAGCGCAAGAAGAGTGAATCTAAAGGTTATGTCCTTACCAAAGTGGCATATCACGTATTTAACCTTTGCTCCCCGCGCCTCTGTTTATAGATACTGACGACGATCTCTTGGAAACCGCTAAATCTTCACAGGCTTCAGGTTTTAAACTCGGCTATTAGTCGATATTCAATATATTCAATTTTGATGTAAATCATTATTGATCTTTTTTGTAATTAATTAATTATGGATCTTTTTTTGGTTATTGTTCGTTTATTAATTAAATAATAATTAATATTTAAAAAATATATATATTTTACATTTAAATATTAATACTTCGATATCGTTCAAATATTAATAATTATCATTTATATTATCGATTATAATCGATACGGCATTATTATTGATATATATAGTACAGCGAGGGGTGAGTTAATCGAGATCTACGCACAATCTATAATTCTAGATACATTTAGTCAGCGTATAATGTAATCACAACGTATAGTATAAGTTGTTTTGAAGGAACAATAGATGATGTGTGCACGGATGAACATAGATTGATAGATACAAATTTATTTTTATAAATACATTGAATATTATGCGTCATTATGCGTAAATGATATACAATGATGTAAAAAAAATAGAAAATAGTTTCAATAACTCTCAAGAGACAACGTCGTACTAATTATTCTCCCGTCTCACCCGCTAAGTGTCCACACCGGAACCACCCGCAACGATCGTAGAAAGTGCCACGATTAAAAGCGTGAAGAGTAACATGAGTAATTCGCTACGAGCTCGTCTCAGCGAGAAACTGAAAGCTGCCAAGGTTACTGCTCGTATGCGTTAACTCGGGTACCTGTACAAGATACATACAAGGTACCTGTGATCTCATGTGAAGTGATGTCGTGTGGATTGGTGAACTAGTGCGTAATGTTCATACATATCATTATTTTAAAATAGTAGAATTTACATTGCGAGATCATCATACCAAACGAAATCACTCTACACTAAAGCACTTAGCACAAAAGCACTTTGCACTAAAGCACTTCGCACTAAAGCACTCACTTATTTTAAATTATGGTCATATATCATATAGTATTAGTATTATAAATATCGTTATTACTATTTTCATCGTGGTATTAGATTATTAATATTATTTGATTTAATTTTACTGGGCAATATATATTTAATAATAATAAATATTAAAAAAGTATGAACATAATTTCGAAAACAAAAAATTGTACACTTAGATATAATCGAATAAAAATTAAAATGAAAATAAAATTATAATAACAATTATTAAAGTGTATAAATAATGATTAATATATATATATATATATATATATATATATATATATATATATATATATATATATAGAAAATAACATTTTTAATTATAATAGATTTTATTAACTTTTATCCAGATATTACTATTTTAATTATTTCTAATATTTGTAATACTGATAATCATATATTTTAATTATTTGTATTATATTATACATGTAATATATATATATATATTGAATTAGAATATAATTATAATATAAATATAATATTATCAGTTATCATTATCATAAGTATTCATTAATTATCAATTATGTTTATATTTTCTTTATCGGTGTGTAACATATAATAACGTAACTATCGAGTTAGATTCTTTGATATCTGATTTGACGATCCTACTTATTGAATATCTCACTCTGTTTAGAACAAAGGAAAAGATGAAGCTTACGACGTAACCAGACAGTTATCAGGCAAGCGACATCACATCCACAAGACCAGATTCGACGATCCAAAAATGGTAGGTGTGGTAGAGATGTTGTGAATGATGATTTAAGTGGGCCAATAAACACATATTATATACTCAGAAAATAACAAAATGTTACTCTTCAATACATCGCACACATACATATATATAATATTTGTTATACGATGTATATAATAAGACAGACTATTACATCTAATCCTTTGACCCACTTCATTACCGAAGGGTGTGCTGCATATCTCTAGCTTTACTCTTGCAAACGTGTGACCTCTAATTATTATATAACCTACATCCGTGCAGCGTACGTTCTCAATAGTGGTATATATTGTATGACCAGGTGTGATTGAACTTAAGATGTACGTTTTACGATATTGATGGTAATACCTATAGTGGCGTGTTATAGTCTGTTCATTTGTATCCCATTAGCATTCCCATATTATCTTTTCTCTTCTGAGCGATCATTATTATTACTGCAAATATTTAATATTAAATTTAATCATTACGTATATAATATTATTAAATATTATTAAATTTGTCTAATTCTCATTTAAAATGTTCTATCAATTCAATTTTAATTATCTGATATGTATTTACAACGGTAACTACGAGTGATAGAAGTGTCTCCACCTGGTAGCAGAACTTCACTCTAATATAACCAACGACACTAAACATCACTCACACACGCGCACACACACAGGAGCAGAGTGAGGATGAAGACGACCTACTCGTGAAGTCGCTGGTAGCCAGGAACAGATGGAAGAAGGCAGTCACTAAGAGTAACGAGGTTCTACCACCACCGATACCACTGGGAGTGGGTCTGTAACTACTCTAATGTATGTTCATGAGATGTATAGGTGATGAATCATCACTGATAACTGTACATTATCGTATTAACTTTCCTCTAAAGACAATTTCGTTATGTATTTCGATACATAAATATTGGATTATAATTTATAAAGAATCATTACGATATTTCTTTTGACGAATTATGAAATCAAATTAATATGATTACAGTTTTTAACATAAATTTATTTGAAATAAAGTGCTCTTAGTCTTATATAACGATATCGCTCATTAAAACCCTTAAATATACTACCTCCCGTCTCCTACCCCTCCTACTATCCCCTCCTCCTATCCCCTCCTCCTACCCCCCCTCCTACCCCCCATTACATCTGCACCACCCCTCGACTACGTCAGCCTTTCGTGATGACCTATGAGGATCAGTACGATTTCTTCACGCGAAACTTTGAACCTGTCGACGATGAGGTTCACATTCTAGTTTAGGTTTAGGTGTAGGTGTAGGTGTAGGTTTAGTGTTCCTCATGGTAGACAGTTTATTTACTAATAATTGCTCTTAGTGATTAACTATGGCTTTAGGTTTAGATTCAATACTCCTCATGGTAGAAAGTCAGTAGATACATTCCTATTGCCACTATTGTTGTAGTAGTATGAGTAATCGTTTAGGTAAAGAATTGCACTGGAACTAATAGTCTTTAGCCTAATCGAAGTGTGTTCGTAGTTTAATGTGAATATGAACGCTATTATAATAGAGTAACTAGTTACATTCACTCTGATGTTCACTGTTTATGTATGTTGTTATCATCGATATAAAGAAAGTTGATAAGCAATTGACGCACGCAATGCATGTAAAAGATAGACACGTGAATGACACTTTTATCGATAAATTAACAAAATGGTATCAGTAATTTTGATTGGATATTAGTCATATTATATATGTCAAATATTGAAACAGTAGTCTTTTCGTCGAAATAGATTTAAGTGACTTCTATCTATATCAATGGATTTAAATTATAAATATCAATAAAATCAATAAAATAGTATTATAACTCCAATTTAAATACACAAAATTACGAGGAATGTTGATATTATGTATTTTAAATATATAATTTTATTTTTAGTATCGATAGTATATTAAAATTGGTAGTGATTATCAATATATATATGATAAATACATATTATTATAAATAAAAAGTAGTGGGCCAGATAGTGGGTTTCGACTGCAGCGCTCGTAGCGGAAAGTGCCATACACTACATTCAATTGCTTATCCACTTTCTTTATATCGATGGTTGTTATATGTAGATGTAGAATATTGATGTATAAAATAATAAACTCATTCGTCTTTTAATTTTATAATTCGAGTTAGTCAGGAATTACTTAATTCATATAATTGTCAAGGTCGAACTAGAACCCGAACAGGATGTTGAACAGGATACAGTGGAACAGGAAACCGAGCAAGAAGCAAATGATGGTGAGATAATAGAATATCATGTATAATAATGGAATTACTACATCGACAATACATATTCATTGTATATCAAGAATCTATTAAACTTCTCATATCGGTGTAAAGTTAAGTGTTCTTAATTATGAACCTAATAAATTTGATTCTAAATTTAATACGTTTAATTAGTTGTAAGGTAATGATAAATAACTATTATTAAAATAAAATGTATTATATATTATGTTATACAATATCATATGATGTTTATGTTTATAAAATAATTTATATATTTTATATAAATAATATTGTTTTAAAAATGTATTACAAAAATGAGAAATAGTGAAATATTTATTATAAATTAGTAAATATTATTTATATACAATTTTATAATTAATAATGTAATGCCAATATAATTTTTCACTTTATTATCTAAATTTGTTCATTTTATTTTTTTATATAAATTTTATACTATACCTTTTCTTTCGAATAAATAATCGTAAACAAGCAGATAAGAAACTGCTGCTTGCGGACTACATGAGGAACAAGACGAGCTTCCTAGTTAATCAGAAGGCTGACTACAGAAGTCTTAAGGATCTCATGAGCACCGAGGAGCTTAAGTATTACTTTCCTTCGAGAAGAGCTGGTCAGTATTATTGTTTATCTAGTAGCGGTTATGTACTGTATGTTGTAGTGGTTATACTATATATATAGTAGTGGTTATACTAGATGTAGTAGCAGTTATGTATTAGATTTAGTAGTATGCGTAATTTGTAATAGATGACAATTGAAAATATATATACAATTATATTTTAACTACTAATATAATTTTTAATTTTAATTTATAATATGTATATTGAATATGTATATATTATTACGATTACAATTACATAATTAATAAATAGTATATTATATATTAAGAAGTAGGTATCACATACATATATTCTTAGATAAAAGTTTCTAACTTTTATCTCAACTGAAAATAAAATAAATTGTGTGTTTAGTATTTTATAATAACTGTCAGCGTTGAATATTCACTCATAACATACACATACACACACACACACATGTACTAACGCCACTTTATCAG
>OZ025239.1:94175589-94238089 GCA_964019155.1 Osedax fenrisi
ATAATCTAACATTCAATACAACACATGTACCTACACCCCACACAAACCTATCCCCAACACCCCACTTACCCCCAACACACCACACCGTATAGCGCCTACACTGGTTCAACGAGAACGGAGACATCATCAGCACTGTCGCCAAGCTGCGGGCGCGTAACGGCAGACCCATAATGCCGAGTGGGGGCTACGGTGAAGCAGACGATCGTATTGCCATCACGTACCGATACGTTAGAACGTGTGCCATAACCGGGGGCCCCCGATATGGAACTATCATCGTAATCTAGATGTTTTAGTATGGGGTTGTGACTAATATTGAATATAGTGGTAAAATGAAGACTTTCTATCTCCAGCAATGGTATCTTTTTCGGATGAGTATAAAATTAAACAATATATCTCATACATTTTCGTGATGAATCCTTTATACCTGTATACTCTATTTTAGAAGTATACACTTTAATACGAGGTATAACTCGGCGAGTTCTTATTTCCATATGTACTATAGACTGAAAATAGAATAAACGTATGAATACAGATAAAATATTTATTATATGGTAAATTATAATTATTATATTAATATTCCGTATACTTAAAGTATATCAGGAAATGTTTTTAATATATTAAATATATCATTTTATAAAATATAATATATTGTAATGGATATATATATAAATAAATATACCATTATATCAACCCAATCCCGCGACATGTAATTATGTAATACCATGGTCATATGGCTATTTGTGCATGCACACTTACATACACAAATACATATGCATATTAGTAGTAATAATAATAATAGCTCATTTAGACTCTTAAATAATAGTAGAAACAATTCTCTAAATTGTAATCTAATAATAATTAAAAAAAAAATAATTATAATAAAAGATGTATCTTGTATGTTCTACAAACTGCATTGCACACTACACACTGCATTGCACACTACACACACACACACACCCACGTACGAAGGCGATCATGAACGAGTCTATAACGGACAACACCACCAGTGGCCGCTACCAGCACCTCAGTCACACGATCAACATCGACGTCAACACGCTGGCGTTCTGCCATCATCATTTATTCAGGTTAGCTTGTTAGGGGGTAGCGGTAGGGTGTATCGGTAGGGTATCGGTAGGGGGTATTGGGCTGTATACGGTACGCTTTGTTTGTGACCTAAAGTGTATATAGTTGTATATAATGCTAAAGAAGGGTATTTATGTGTATATAATGCTAAAGAAGGGTATTTAGGTGTACAAGTATTATGAATCATATCCATCACCAGATAAGTTATTTATTTTCAAAATATGTTTATTATTCCATAGAAATACTGACAATATTTCATTTATTTTCTCTGATTTTCAAATTTCTATATTTCCTATTTGAAGATTATTCGTTTAGGAACGAAAAGCTAATATTATGCATAAATATTTATATAATATAATTCGTATTTCATTTATAATTACTTTGATGGTCATAGATTTTTAAACTAAATCGATAACGAAATGATAGGAAGATAAAGTTTGGTATTTTTGTGAATGAATTTCTAATCTAACTAATGATAATCATAAAACACGTCCTTCATCCTCGATGCATACATACAATGTGAATACATACAGTGAAGAACATGTCCTTGCAGCAAGATTAACCAGACTATGCAGCCATTTCACCGCCGGAAAGAATGTCAGACTTGTCAACTTTCTGCAAGAAAAGGTACACTAATATATAACATATTGTTATCTCTAAGCTATATGTAATGCACAATGGTCTATTTAGTTAATTCATCTTTTCATTGAGAGTTCACTCACTTAATAGTATAGATTCTGATATTTAGCCAACTTCTAGCTAATCTATATTGGTAGATATAATTATCTTAGTTAATGTATTAATTGTATCGATATCGGGCATATATTTATTGGCAACTATTTTCACAAAACTTTAATATCAGATATATAGGTGTAATAGAGATTGTAATTTCTATGTAAAGATATATTATAGGTTAATATTTATATTGAAATTTGTTATTTTTGTAAGTTTTTTAAACAAGTATAAAATAGGCTTAACGATTAATAGATTAATTCAACCTATTTAATAATATTTCGCACATTATAAGCATGTCTATAATGCTATCTATAAAATAACAAACATTTTGCTTTATAGCATACAATCCTAGCCTCCTGGACCACCATATACTCTATATACACCATACTTGCTATTAAATTTGATGTATTATTGCATTCAAAACATGAATATAATTTCCAAACTACATACCTCTCATGAAACCCAACCTACACTTCCCACTTTTACCTCTCCTACAGATATTATTAATCTAAAGCTGATAAATGTATCTAAATATTCCTGTTCCCTTTGATCCTCTCCCACTTCAACTACTCCATATACATGTACCTAAACCAACTCATCACTTATCAAACATTATTGACGAATAATTAAAATCTGGTATGGTTGCTGATTCTAGGTAAACTGCTATATTGATACCAATTAATAAGAAGTCTAAACTAGATGTATTTCATTATACATTATATAGATGTAGTTCTTTCTAATTATCTAGCACGAATATCTAGCAACACTTATATCTAAAAACCTTGACCGTATAGTCCCCTTCACTTAACCTTATACCTTTCCCAGCATGTCACCTTTATTACAAGCCTCATATACCACCCTCAACTGAAACAGCACTCGCCTACATGCTTAATGACCTAGATGTGTTCTCTTCGTATAGATATGCATGAATTGTTACACTACTCGACCTCTACTCGACCTCTCCTCGACCTTTGCACTTTAGGCCATACTATTATGATCCCTCGCTTAATTTCTAAAGGTATCTCTGATACGTATCTTTCAGATCACCATTATTAATATAGATAAGCATGTATCTAAACCACCTTTCTCTAATTCAAGGTGTTCCTCAAGACTCTCTTTTAGGCCCGATACTTTTTACATATATATATATTACATCTATTCAATATATTCTCTAAATATCCAACAATCTTTATCTTAATGTCACAGAAATGGAGAAAATAAAAATATCATCTCTAAATAGTTTATCATAATCTCTTCCTATTCCATCTGTTATTGTTTTTAATAAATTGATGCCTTTTCTGAAAATGTACGTAACCTGGGTTTATTATTGATATCAATTTAACTTATATACCACGCATCCGATCTATTTGTGTATGTACACAATCCATACACAATTAGACATAAGTCCATATATTGACAAAGATACAGCTATCACTCTAGCTATGACCTCTCCCGTTTTGATTATTGCAATGTGTTATTAAATACTATACAACAATATTCAATAAATATCCTACAGGTATTATTCTGTACCAATTAACAATATGTCCAAATACCCAAGTGAACATATATCACCAATAACAACATCTCTTCATTAGCTTCCCATAAGATCCCAAATTACATGCATACTTTCACTACAACTCCACAAAAAAATATCTATTATATATGTCTACTTAAGATTACAAGAACGTAAACCATTTTAACCGTTGGAGTGCGGGTTTTAGAGGTTCACCATACCCCTCACCCGTCTAAAACACACCACACCGCACACCTCAGCTGAAAGCCGTGAAGAAAGCTGAGATTCACGTATCCGAACTACTGAGCCGGAACGAAGACGAGGGAACGACCAATCATCAGCTGAGACGACGCTGCAGCGAATACGTTAACGACTACAAGTTAGTCATGTGATCAGTCATGTGATCAGTCATGCGATCAGTCATGTGATTAATGGCGGAATTGTGGTCATTGATATGTTATTACTATTATTTATGCTATTATATTATTAACACCTCGATGTTACTCCCTATATGTGTGTATTGTTCATTTGCATGCACTACGAAGGAGTATTTCAATCACTTTAAGTTTGTAAATAATCAATTTATATTATCATCATTATTATTATATGTATATGAATATGAATATAGAGCTACAGTGATGTAAGGCATCACTGCGTATACATGTGACCAATGCTAATCACTCGTTTACACGCCGCACTAATTCGACCAATGGTATCGCACCGCCGCACAGAAAGACCAGTCTACAGCTGAACCAGGAGCTGAAGATGGAGCGAACACTGATACGAAGCATCATTGAGACGTGGCGCTGCATCAAGGCTGTAAGGATCAGCGCTAAGTGCGTCAACACCACCGTGTCGCTGATCATCAATAAGTTAGCAGCGCCCCCTTGTGGTGAACCTTACACCGACGATTGCGTAACAAAATTCCCATTCGTACAAAATATTATAGCGAATAAATTAATAAATCATTTTAATGAATAACTAAATTAAAAATGTCCACCTTTTTTCAATCTATAATTGAAACCTACCATAGTGTCTCATGCAAATATTAATCAATACATTTATAAATATATCTCGATAATCTATGAAGATAAAAATGTTGTTTTATTTTTAAAATTAGGAAATCTTATTTTCGCGTTCAGTAGCTTATAAATATATTATTTATATCAAATTATAAATAATAAATTACAGATTTATTATCTACCTATTATTAACCTGTCTGAGAAAAAAACTAAATTTTAATTATATATAGTGATTATCCCCAGTCTATAAAAGGACATATGTCCATATATAAATATATCTAATGAATTAGTGCAGTAACCATGATTACAGCTAATGATTACTATTGCTTATAATATTAAACTACACCTTACACTATACCTTACACTACCACTACGCAGAGAAATCACTAACTTCGACGAGGATAAGAATGACTACGATGTCGCATTTGTTGACCAATTGAAAGAGATGAAAGTAGGTCATGATCTCGCGCACAAGAAATCCAGACTCCAATACGAAGAGGACTTGGAACTGTGGAAACAACAGAAACTCAGGAAGGTTCTCTATCGATTTAGATTTTATTTCGACTTGATTCCGCTACTTTTTGAATATTCGACCTTGGCCTAATATTTATCTCCGCACACTCACACACACACTCACACACACACACACACACATACACACACACACACACACGTATTTAACATTACTTTATAGTAGACCATTTAGTGTGTGATTTTTGTAGCAGGAAAGTTGGTCAGATGTTCAGGTAGACAGGTAGACAGGTAGACAGTCACTCACGCTACATGGTCCATCATCTATCCACCTTTTCATACTACAAAATCATACCCTTTGACGTAATCGTATCTAGCGACATATCTAGTGTGTGTGTACTTGACCTGTCACTCATCCTCTACAGAAAGCGGCCTTGAAGAGACAAAAGAAACGAGACAAGCGCCCCGAAGATGTCACCGAAACCAACGATGACATCGTTAGTGGAAGAAGCGGTCAAGATAGGTATTCGGTAGTGGTATTGTTACCATGTAAGTCATACACCTCACTCTAATAGTGTGAATAACGTAGAGTTTTATAGTGGCATCGATATAAAGAAAGTGGACGCAAACAATTGATGTACTCGATGCATGTAAAAGATAGACATGCGAATGACACTTTTATCGATAAATTAACAAAATGGCATTAGTGATTCTGATTGGATATTAGTGCTATATATATATGTCAATATTAAACAGTAGGTATTTCGTCGAAATATATAGAAGTGACTATTCTATTTATATCTTTGGATTTAGATTATAAATATCAATAAAATAGTATGACATCTTCAATTTAAATATACAAAATTCTGATTATTAAGAGTATTTTATGGTATCAATAAAGATATGAGAATATATCTAATTTCAACTCTTATATCTTATACTTATTTTACGAATCATTAAAAGTAATTTTTCATATAAGCTCACTTGACAATATTCTTCTATAAAAATCTAGCAGCATCTATTGAACATAATTTAAATATATATTTTATTACAAATAAATGATATCAATATTATAATATTATTATGTTGTAGTCATCACTATCCCCTTAATGTAACTACGACTCTAGATCATGCACTCAGTACATTCACTGTCAGAATAGTGAAGTCATTAAGTAGTATCATTGTTCCTCTTAAGTATATAAATAACTATAATATTATATACAATTATATATTTGGAATTTATAATAGTTTTGATATTACGTTTCATAAACCCTACCATTAACCTATATCAAGCGAACCCGCAAGCCTACTTTACTATGCCGCGAAGCGTTACAATAACTTCTACCTCTGCAACAGACGCAGGCGAACACCGACATCAAGACGATGGACGAGAAGGACCACCAGAAGCCGGTGAAACCGTTCCGCATGACCGCAGATGAAATGAAGGACGAAGTGCAGAAGATATTGGACGACACGCGCCGACGACCCGGTACCTAACCCTCTCGCGGTCGTCGTAGTAACTGATCATCTTACCTAATCGTATTGTCCGTTGAGCTGCTCTCATACCACAATATACAAACTGATATCACTTGCTTTAAATTATGTCTTTTAAAATATTGACTAGATATCGGACTAGTCAATGATTTAAGATTTGACAATAGGTCATTGATTACGTTCATTATTATTTATAGGTTATATACGTTAACCTGCAAGATATCCGTATAGCAGATCACATCGAAACTGCCCTCTTTGATGTTCGACGATATCAGTCTGTTTATTGTGGATGTGAAAGCATTAGTACTGGGTGACAACAATACCAGGGTGACGCAATAGAACAGATTAACGTGTTATCTTCTGAAGCCCTTTGGAAATGATTAAAAACAATTAGAAACAGAATATTTTCATTCATATTATTTTATACGAGAAACAACTTCTAATAAATAGTTATAATTATTATTAATATATACCTTAATCGTGTCTGCGATTACATTGTACTTAATGTACTTAATGCGACACTCCTTTACCCTGGTCGTAATGCTAGAGACATTCGAGACACTAATGACTCATCACTAATTCTAGGGGAACCTATTCTCACCCCTGAACTAGGCAGCAACTCTCTAATCACTAATGTAAACGAATGCCCTAGGTTTAGTATTGGCTTCATTATATTACAATATATATATATATATATCAATCTAAATATATAAATTCAATACGATATATATATATATATATAATTAATAATATTAAAAATTTCTTTATCCGAATTTATTTGTTCAATTGTCCTATTGTAATACTTAAATTCTTTTAATTCTAAATCCATTATGTAATTCAACTATCTAATATTTTTTATCTAAAATTCATTTTGAAATAAATTATCTAAACTCATAATTTATATTGAGATATTTTTACTATTTTATGAAAATGTTAATTAAAGTAATTTAATTTATATTTTATAATTAAATACATAATATTGAGATATAATATAATTTATGTCAACTAGTTATTTTATTATGTGAAAAGCGTTAGCAATATAATAAAATAATATTATTGAAATCAAAATTAAAATATAAAATTTTAAACTCTAGTCAAATTGTTATGATATAGAAATTAAAAAGTAGTAATTGTAATTGGGAATTTATAGTAAATATTTAGAAAAATTATCCGTTAAATGAACTTAGTCTATTCATTATAAGTCATGACTCATATGATTTAGTATGACTAAATTTAGTAATACAATATCTAGCAAGTTCATCTAAAATATTCATTAATTAATTATAAATATTCATCAATGAAAAGAGTTTAATGACAACATTTTATAGATTATTAAATATGTTATATTTAGAATTATCATTCTGTACAAAACAATACAATATAGTTCTATAATTGATACAAATCTTCAAAAACTATAACAATCAATTATTATTACTATTAGATAATTTTTAAATCTATTCAGTTCTGAAATATCTATTAAATAGGGAATAATTTATTTAACTAAAAGATTATCTACAAATATTTATATATTTATTAACTATTTATTAACTACAAATATTTAATTGTTAATATATATATATTTTAAATTTTACATTTAATTTATAATTGAAAATTTATAATTTATAAATGAAATAATCATATTAATGCCCATATACCAATAACATGATATAGTTTATAAATAATTATTAATACTAGAAAAATTTAAAATTAGAATTTGATAAAATAACAAGTTTACAGAGATTTCAATATTACACTATTTGTTGCAGCGATATATAGATTTAAACATTGTCTTTTTATTTTCTATTCTTATAATTCTTATATATTACATTTAATAAACAATGCATAGACATATCAGTAATAACATCGATTTGAACAGCAAAGAACAGCAGAGACGAGCGGATCTCGGCAGATATAAGATATATGTGAAGATCTACGTGAATGACAAAGAGGTATCAACTACGCTAATTATCATCGCATTCATATATCTACGTAAAACTCCACTTAGAGTATACTAATTAAGATAAACTAAAACGTCTTTCGGTTAAATATTTTTCAAAGTATTCACTCAAGTACCGTTTTGGTCGAGAATTTGAATCTCTCTTCCGAAATAGACGTAATCGATTATCATTATTCAAATAGAGGTCGAGTATATCCACCACTACCCGATAACAAGTCCACAAGGCCCTACACGCGCCCCTACACACTCGCGCGGCCACAGGTATCGAAGACGACCCCGCGACCCCTAGGCAACGAGTTCTCCGTTCACTTCGCGCAGACGTTCGACGTGCAGGTGTCGCGATGGCCGCGCTCGCTCAAGCTCGAAGTGTACGAGTGCGCCGGCTTCACGCGCGAGACCCTCCTGTCCAGCGTCTACCTGCCCGTACCCGACACGTGCACGTCCAGCCGTCCCCTCTCCGATGTGGAGTTCTCGTCGCCGCAGAAAGTTCTGCACTCGCACACCGCCATCGGAAGCTGTTAGCCGTAGTGTGTGTGTGGTGTGTGGTGTGTGGTGTAGTGTGTGGTGTAGTGTGTGTGGTGTGTGGTGTAGTGTGTGTGTAGTGTGTGGTGTAGTGTGTGTGGTGTAATGTATGGTGTGTGTATGATGTAGTGTATGGTGTAGTGTATTTGTGTGGTGTGTGGTGTGTGTGTGGTGTAATGTGTATGTTATGTAATGTGGTGTATTGCATGGTGTAGTGTGTGGTGTGTGTGTGTGTATGGTGTGTGCATGATGTGGTGTACATACTACATCATTAGTATGTGAAATGTAGTGTTTCCTTTATTTTCTACTGTTAGCTATCATATTTGCTGTAGTGTATATTGCAATGTATAGTGTGTTATGTTGTGTTTGCCCAAGTATGTGTTATTGTATCTTGTAATGTTTCTAATTAGATTATCTTCTAATGTTTATCTTATTATGTCATATGTGAACCTTTACTTCTACTTAACTACGCAATATAATGATCTGTAATCGATGACCTTTGTATGACCTTCACACTACATTCCGCAGACGTGCAGTTAAATCTAAAAGATGACGAGGTGTTTATGACTAACGGAATTCTAAAGTGTTTGGCATCATGGAACAGTGAGAACGGAGTTCCAATATTATCTAATAGTGCATCAAAAGTTAACAAGTTCGTAGATAACATAAATCTAACTAGATTCAGGTATCTTTATTTAGATATTATGGGTTTTAGTGATATATTTCTCTTTAAAAAGTGATTTCACAATAATAAACTAATGTGCATATTATTCTTTTGAATAAAAATTTAAATTAGATATACGTTATTTATCTACTACCTATACAGTTATTGTATAAAACTTAATATAAACACATTGTTAGGAAACAATTTACACACATATTTTACACAAATGTATCATAAGTTTTTTAAAAAAGTCATGCGAATACATGTAAAAGTTGTTAATATTACAATGATACTAGTGTTATGAAACCTGATCATTTACAACTCAGTGAAGTCTGACTAACCTATAATAAACATGCAGTGCCCTTCAATCACTCGACGCCATTACAACCTTGGGATTGGCGGCGTTGAATGACATTGACAAACTGATCGAGTGGGTGAGGAACACGAACATTGACCCCAATGACCCTGCCAACTCGGAACTCATGTTCTTATTACGCGTTAATATTCCGTTCTGGTTCTAAGATTTCTCTCTCACTTCCACTCACTCTCTTTATCTCTCTTTCTTTCTATCCCTCTTTCTCTCCCTGTCCTTCCCCATATCTCTCTATATATCTCTCTCTTTCTCTCTATCCCTCTCTATCACTCTTACTATCTCTGTATCTCTCTCACTCTCTCAATATCTCACTCACTCTTACTATATCTCTCACTGATACACTCACTGATACACTCACTGATACACTCACTGATACACTCACACATACACAGCCATCTAAAGGGGGCGGAGACTACAGTGTAGCCCAACACTTCCGATTACAGCGACTTCAGTCGGAGTTTGATTTCGTGCATGACGACTACTTCATTAAATGCAAACGGTTTACACAACAACACTCTCTTATACCCGCGCATTAGTTAATATCACTACCACCACAACACTCTCTTATACCCGCGCATTAGTTAATATCACTACCACCACAACACTCTCTTATACCCGCGCATTAGTTAATATCACTACCACCACAACACTCTCTTATACCCGCGCATTAGTTAATATCACTACCACCACAACACTCTCTTATACCCGCGCATTAGTTAATATCACTACCACCACCACACTTGCGACCGGTCGCGTGTAGCGAGATAGAACATCATATTATATCCATATCAGCGGACCTACATTCTGGCATAGAAAAACAGCTAAACCTCGATGTTGTTACGTTGATAAGTTGTATATCTAATCGGGTACTATGTATTCATATGTATTAGTGTGTACGTATGTTATTGTTATTGTTGCTATAGTTAAAAGTATTTATTTAGACAAAAAGCAAATAATAATATTATATATAATAATATATAAGTGGAATAGAAACGATAACGATGTGAAATAATGTTGATCTTAAACATTTATAATGTGTACATTTCTAGCTGGCTATACCTTCTTATAATCATGTGACATTGCAGAATAAGAATGATCAAGTACAGAGATACTGATGTTCCCGAGTTTAAAGATAAAGTTATCCCAATATTCGAATGGGAAATATCCGAAGATGTTCTCAAGGTTTTCAACGATCACTATCTCATATAATACTGCTTTAATGATACATGCATGTATTGGTGATGATAATGATGATGCTGACGATTGTTTTATTTTAGCATGGAAATTCATAATAACTTGCAATAGAATATTAATTTATATTAATATATTAGTTAGATTAATAATAATAGTAGTAAGAATACTAAAAATAATAACAATAGTAATAATATTAATAGAAATAATAGACATAATAGAGATAATTGTTACAATGATAATTATAGTAATGAATGAATATATGATTATAAATGAAGGGAAAGTATTGTTCACCATTATTAAAAAACTAATCTTATTTTAAACATTTTCATTAATTATGTGGATCATATATATATAAAGTAATTAGCAATAATCATTTCATAACGAGCAAGATCATTATCACGATAATTTATTAATGATCAAACAATCACGATTAGATAATCCCGATCATGATTATTACAATGATCTAGATTGTCGTTATCTTTAAATAGAGCGATTATTTGTATCATTGTGTACAATATAGGGCATATATATTGTATATACAATATATATAAATAAATATATATATATGCGGTATAGC
Organism: Osedax fenrisi; assembly: GCA_964019155.1. Classification (NCBI taxonomy): domain Eukaryota; kingdom Metazoa; phylum Annelida; class Polychaeta; order Sabellida; family Siboglinidae; genus Osedax; species Osedax fenrisi. The sequence goes on from OZ025239.1 coordinate 94,187,195, forward strand.
AACAACAATTATGGCAGGCGACTCGTGCGTCACATGATTATTACATTTCAGTGCATGCGAGAATATATATTTGTCAATACGAATAACTTACGTTATTGATAGCCTATGTATATATTATTATTATGTGTAGTATATACTAGTATATACTATTATTCAATGCTATTATATAACTTCAAAAAGGTAAAGAATATATTAATTTAAATAACCTTTAAGTCAGTATTATGTATATATGGCAATTAGTATTTTGGGCTTAGGTTGGTTTCACTGGTTTAGTATGGACTATACTATCTAGTATCACTGGTTGGCTTTGGATTGGTTTATTTTTGATATATTCAAGTTTTTTTAGCCATATTACATCCAGAATAAGCCTATAAAAGTATATTTAATTATATATATAGGGCATCACTCAACCTTCTTGTTACTTTATTAATATTATCTATATATAAAATAAGTATTTATAAATATAATGTAACTCATCCTTAACGTTACAGATACATTATTATCTCTCATACACTATCACGGATACACTAATATAATTAGGTTTCTGTGAATATGAATGCCTTCGTATTGACAAATATAAGTTGCCTCATTCCCTCATGCACTGACATGTATTAGTTATGAGATGCACCGTTTGTTTCTACTTAGCATACAAACTATATCGATATACATCTGCCCAATATTTGTCATGCTATAAGATAGTATTCAGTGTATTATAACAATATTAAATATAATTATAATACATAGTGATACATCTACTGAATATGATGCAACTAGTAGGCCAATAGATATTAACCATAATTAATTATATATATACATATTAAATTATTTATACTCCATAAAGTTCTATGTTCTATTCCAATCGTCTAATCGGTCGTTGTTTTAAACTCGATCACAATCACGATCAAGATTATTTCTTAATGATCGATTACTAGATGATCACGATTGTTTCCATCACTCTATATATATATATCCTTATTTATATGTAATTATAAATATACATATATGTATGCTTGATCTTCAGAAACACGAGATGTCGGGAGAACAGTCCGCAATAGACGACGTAATCGACGTAAGAAAGAGAGAAGTCTCGTTATTCATGCAGAAGGTTTAAGTCTGTATGTCTCACCCACCCTACTACTACTACTACTACTACTACTACTACTACTACAACAATAATAACTAGTTTAACGCAGCTAGCTTCATGCCACCAATTGTAAACGAGTGACCTTGACCTCATAGTTCATGATCACATAACACTACATATCCCTACATAACACTAAATAACTCTAAATAACACTACATAACCCTACATAACCCCCCCCCCGGTAGATAAAAGAGAACGTTTCACTACGTATGCGCCTGTCATCACATCACAAAATTCTCTCAGACATGGTTGATGAAGATGCAGTCCCAAATATAGCGTTAGTAGCCCTTCTGTAGCCCCAATATCGTCTTAGTAGACCTTTTGTAGCCCCAATATCGTCTTAGTAACCCTACTGTAGCCCCCATCGTGTTCGTTATAAGCTATACCCGCTTTCTCATTATGTAAAACGATATTGGGAGCTACTAAGATCACATATGTCACCTCTATAATATCCTATATATCACCTGTCACCTCTCTAATAATCTATATGTCACCTGTCATATCTCTAATATTATATTCATTACCTGTCACATGTCTTATACGGTATGAATCACCTATCTAAAGATATATCCTCATCTCCTCATCAATTATACACCACCTTGCTTATAGAACCATGCTCAATATTATCCTCTCGCATATATCAAGTAACTTCATCGATACAATTCAAAATCTACATTTCTAAATATTCATTTAATATAGTAACCACTTTTTAAAGCATTTTTGTACACTAATTTTATGTCGAAAATTGCATTTATTTATTTATAAAAATGTATAGTATTATGTTAATCGGGTTCTTCATACTTATTTCGTCGTATCTTGCTTATTACGTCGTATCTTGCTAAGAATCAAATTGAATATTGAAATATACAAATATTTCGAAATAATTTACTCCGATGAAAGCGTTGATTCTATGTATGCACAAGCACGCGAGCCTTTCATTACGATACAATATTTAAATAGACGTACATTCATAGATATACCACAGATATACCACAGATATAACTAAGCTGTAGCATCGTCATACGGCGATGTAGTAAGAATGCGTATATTCGTACTAATCGTAAACTACATTCTATTATCATTGACGAAGCGTCGGTTAATCGCGCGACATCGCCCCCGGTTAACAGCACGATCATCCCGTCGCTGCTGAAACTTCTGCAGGCGAGACGTCCCCTCAAGCCTCAACGTAAGAAACGTAAACGTGTTCAGGTGTCCAACCAGCCGGGCGCCGTCACAGACATCAAGATACTGTGCAACGTGGTGAGAGCCTACGATATCCCCGTCAGAACATCGTCGTAAGTCAACTACCGCGTTCATGTGGCGAAATAGTATGTAATGGCGTAGATATACAATTGCAGATGAATATCTCAACGTAACGTTATATGAATGATTAACAATAGCGATGATTACGATATACGTCGCGCAACACTGTATAATACGATCCTTGATATAATGCCACCTTCTTTCGCCTTAAGAATATGGCATTATGTCCCAATAGGTCTGATTGATTGATTGATTGATAATTTATTTAAGCGAATACATAGTTGAAATATATTATCGAAAGTATAAAGTATAAATATTCGCTTACGATAACATACGTTATAGAAATAAACAAAGAATAATACGAAGTTAAAAAATTAAATAAATTAAATGTTTAATAATATAATTTCTTGTGCTTATTGAAGAGTAGAAACATGTATAGTTTAGGAAGTAATAGTTTATTTAATATTGATTAATTTACTTTTTAGATTAGCTACAGCGATTGGATCTGCAAACCAAATGTCGAATGATGTTAGTTTATTATTCAATATCACTCGATGGCTTGCGTTAATCAACTAATATTAACTTTATCTAATTATTTATATAATAATATAATTATAATATAATTATAATTACATATATATAGTTCTAATGTATATTGTGCCACAACTATTTATTTATATATTAAATATAGTAATATATAGATTAAACTAATATGTCGTTATAACTTTCTATTTTAACATGTGATTGATATTGTAATTTATTTAATTGTTGTGTGTTTTATATTTTATAATATATGTCCTTGTATGTCCATGTACTTCTAAACTAATTTCACTTTTTATTATTATTAACATTGTTCACTATTATTAATTCCACTGTTAACATGATTTTTGAGGTTGGGTTTCATCATTATTTTATAGACTAGCTTTTAACACTGATTATAAATATGTATTAGTTTTATCAGATCAAATCAGGTTTTTTTTTATTTAATTTTGAAAATTTTTGAAAAAATTGTAAAATTTGCAATATTTTCATACATTTTAAAATACATGTATATATATTACTATTTAATATATATATATATATATATATATATATATATATATATATATATATATATATATATATATATATATATATATATATATATATATATATATATATATATATATATATATATATATGTATACATACATATATATTACTATACTCTATAAATATTATAATTAATAAGTGTATATTAAAATATTTGAATATTCTATCTGCTTTATGACAAGTACCACATAGTTATTACAACATGACTTAACTTTTGCATTTAATATCTCACATTTATTGTCTCCAGAATCTATATTTATTGTATCAATATCATGAAAGTAACTTTCACTAATACTTCACTAAGAAAGGTTCATTGATATATTGCCACAATGTAAATGCATTTGTTGAATGGTGCATATCATATGAACCATAATAATTTAGGCTATTCATATTCATTCTTGGATAAGGAGAGGTATGATTTTAACTTATTTCAACAAATAATTCTACATACCAATTAAGCTAAATTTAAGCAGTATTAATGAGGAAGTTAATGAGCAACACTAATTTTGATTTATATATGAGAGAACTTGAATTAATAGCGCGGTTGGCATAAAAGTCAATTATTAAATATTTCATTCGAAAGAATAGAAGTACAGAATATGTAAATGTATTGTAGATGAATAGTTTCTGTCTTTTAGATATCTCGGAGTTCATTCACAACTATTAATGTTCTCAGTGCACGTATAGACTACAATCCTGATAACTATGATGACTATAGCAGAGAGAAAGGAGGACGCTTTCATCAGGATACTCGACAATGGAGATATATACAGAGAACATGTAACTATTAACATCATAAATGATTACTGTTTCAGTCTAAAAAAGGATATAAAGAACTGTCCACATAGAAGAAAATCTTTGAAAAAATCTTTCAATAATTATATAATATTAACTATGTAGATTATTATTTTGTACCATATATTAAATGTTAAAATATTTCATATACTATTGAAATAATTCATTACATTTCCGTTAATTTTCATTATTTTTTCTATTTTTGTGATATATTCAAAAAATGTCAATGTAAATAAAAAAAAACTTGAAATAATCTGAAAAAATGAATTACATATTTGAAATCAGTATAAAGATCTAATTTAGAATCAGTTAATAGAACTTAGACTAATGAGAATTTTTTTTCAAATGTCGACCAGTGAAAAGAAATTGTGAAAGAATTTTTAATAACTATAATTACAGTCGTTTTAAATACATTATTCAATATATATATATGTATGATCAAAAGAAAATAAAATATGTGAAATATAAATATGTATATATATATATATTTAATATAATAAATGTAGGTGTACAATACTTAATAAAGAACTATGATGAATCATAATTAAGAAACAACAAAAATGTATTAATAAATTATAAATTAATATATTAAACTATAATTTATATTTAATTTATAAAGTTTTTATTTTACTATTTATTCAATATATATTAACTATAAATTATCTTTATATGTTACTATTAATTCAATATTATATTTAATATACATCATCATCATAGGTATTACTAACAATGACTACATATAATCCACAGAAAATATACCCAAACCTTAACCAATCAGAAGATCTTAGAATATGTAATTCCATTCATGACAAAATTTACAAGAATTCATTAGGAGTTAGCTGTCAATTTCATAATCATAATATTAATTTTATAGTCAAATTATACTTATATATATATATATACATAATAATTAATAATTTTAAAATGTATGCTATTCAATTATATCATATATTAATAATAATTAATAATATTCATAATAATTAAAATAAGATATATCTTATATGTATATATATATGTATTATATGTATATATTTTATAACATATATGTATCAAATATTTTCTAATAAGAAAATATTTAATTAAATAATTATATATAGCAATTATCAAATAGAAACACATATTGTTTTCTAAATTTAATTTAATCAAATAGTCATTTGTAGTTATAAATTTGTATGTTAATTATTTGTTATATATATTGTAGTTTTGTTAAAAAGTAATAGCATTTATAAAATTTCATATATAACAATAAAATTCCTATATAACATTATGATATAATTCTTACTACAATTACTTAGTTTACATATTTATTTTACTTATCCATGTGATATAACTAAAGTGTTATTTTATACATATACATATATAATTTATTTCTTCACTAATAATACATATTTAATGAATACAAATATATCCATTATTTTATATCCATCGATATGAAGAAAGTGTATTCGCAATGCACGCACGCAATGCATGTAAAAGATAGATACATGAATGGCACTTTTATCAGTAAATTAACAAAATGACATCAGTGGTTTTGATTGAATATTAGGCATATTATATAGGTCAAATATTAAACCAGTAGGATTTCCGTCGAAATAGATAGAAGTCACTTCTATTTATATATATAGATTTATATTATATAATTTTATATTATATTCAATAAAATAGTATGATATCTTCAATTCAAATATATTTAAATACCAACATTATGAGTTAATATGTTATATTTTATATATATATATATATATAACTATTATTTTTAGTATAGATAGTACATTAAAATTGATCGTTTTATTGGAGCCTCAAGCGCAGAGTTCCATTCACTACATACAATTGCTTATCCACTTTCTTTATATCGATGGTTATATTACAGTATTGTATAAATATATATTATTGACAGTCACATTTCTGCATAAATTATTATTATATACCTATGAAGTAGATCACAAATAAGTAAATATATATATATATATATATATACGTAGAGAAGATTCTGGAACTTTTTGGCGCAGACATTCGAGTCGATATCGCGGAATTATAACCGCTACGCCGATGTAAAACTATTTTCTTATTATCCGACGAGAAAGAAATCATCGACGAGTCGTAGAAAAGGTTACGAAACGTGGTTCCATCGGATTCATTATTTATTCTGTTTTCCTTGAGTTATACGCCACCTACCGCTGAGTAAACTTATCATCTTTAGTTACGTTATTATCGTTGGTTCATCGCATCGTAATGAACGTATTAATGATCTTTTTATAATGTGATTTACAAATCTTAGATAGACGAAGTGGCTCGTACATAGGTGACCAGGTTGTAATGTTATTCACGCTTTTTACAAATTAAACGCTGCTTTATTATCGTTTATGTTCGTTTCATTCGTTATTTTGATTGCTATATATTGACAGGTTCACGCGTCCACATTTATATTTGTTTTGTTTAATTATAATATCTGTACATAAATTTTGTGACGTCCATAAACAAAAATTCTTTTGTTGAGTCGATAAACTATATCATAATAATAAATATATATAGTCCGTTTAGAGTCGCCGCAATGATTTTTCAGGTGGAGGGACCATCCAAAGAAGTAAGAATAAGGATTAAAACCCGAGATTAAAAATGAATATACAATTTTATGAATTAATTTTAAATGCTTACTTTATTTTTATTTTTTATATATTTTAGAGTTTGGCTAATATACAAAGAAATGCATATAGGACCGAAGGCACTCTTACCCCCCCACCCCCACCAGTTTTAAAGTGGTAGGGATTGACCTCCACTAAGTACATTTAACATGTATCATAATTTAATCGCCGACCCTACACACAGATCTTAGTGCGACCTTACGTAGAGGTCGTATTCCAAGAGAACAAACGAAGGACTACGGTCGCGGATGGACCGAATCCAAGCTGGAATCAGGAACTCCAGCTGCCATTCAGGTTACTTCATCAACGATTCGTATCGCAATTTTATTGTATCCTAACATTTATTATTACAATGTTATTGTATCCTAACAATGTTACTCTATATTACCATACATTATATAATTAACTTATATTCTACAAATAATATCTACAATTTTATTTATATCTTCTCCATTATAATAATAATTGTTCACTTTCGCATGTTAGTTAAGTTCACTACATCATTTCTAAACCACATTTACTTGTTTCCGAGCAACATCTTTCACTTCACCTCGACAAATAAGATATTGTCACAACTCCAAGAACAAATAATATTACTTTCATAATATCTTAAATAATGTATATATATACGGTTTATTATATTTACGACATATATATGTGTATATACACGTATCGATTAAATACAGCTACGATGACAGCACACATTGTATCACCGTACAGTACCCTGCAATATACCTGTTAAGTACCTATCCTGTACATGTCAAGTAACTTTCCGGTACCTATCGTGTATATTTAATGTCCCCGTCACGTATCTGTCCTCAAGGACGCTACACGTACCTATCCCGTGCTTATCAGTGAGTTTCGAGTATTTTTAGGAACCAGTCAAATACCCGTAAAGTACCCATTATGTACCTGTAATATGTACATATCAATTATTTAACAGACCGCGAAACAACGACTTCAGTTCGTCGAACATTCAAATGATGAAGGACACCGTGTACTTGAATCTCTTCGACGAGGTCGTCATCGACATGGTTCAGGTTAGCGATGACGAGTGATAAGAGGGAGACACCTAGGGAGATTGTGGCGTGTGGCCGTATCATATTCACTCGCACTCGCTCTCCGACAGGACGAAAGAGAACGTCAGACATCCATCCACCAGAGAATCGAGAGAAGATGGTTGGGAACCATCAAAATACCATTCTCTACGATCTACGCGAATTCTAGGGTTTTTCGTCGCGAGCGTATTACTAACTTTACATTTAAATAGGATTATAATTTAATGTTATCGTTTAAGCATTAATTATTATATCATTATTTAATGTACTATACGACTTCTAGCATCGTAACCATCCGAAACGATACGCTTATAATATTTCACTATGCAAAAGTAAATATCGTTTATTCGCTTAGATCGACGGAACATTCAAGTTGACCAGTCCGCCCATTTTGCTCGGCTACAAGCACCTCTCCACCATCGGCGGTAACACCAACAGCGCTATGGTTTGTGTAGTAGGGTAGTCGACCCCTCTAACCCCTCTAACCCCTCTAACTCCTCTAACCCCTCTAACCCCTATAACCCCTATAACCCCTCTGAAATAGACGTACGGAGACGATCTGGAGGCTAACCTAGACTCGCAGATGAGTCAATCTAATGACACCTACATCAGTCTGTTTCTCACCATACAACCGGCGTTGTCCAGACCTGAACCTATTAAAGAACGGGTATTTATTTCAATATTTCGCGCTAATATATTTACTAACCGCAATTAAAACACATCTTTGTATGTGGTAATGACTAGTATATTATTATTATTATTATCAGATTTAAGATTTCACACCCGGGTAATTGTCGTATATATATATAGTAGTCTAGTATATAGTAATTCTATTTTAAAACCTATTTAATCATCATTCATCACAGTTTGACAGTGCCGAGGATTATAAGTTACTAGAATACGCGAACGTTTGGAAAGATATTCTCACCAGCAAATACACGAACGAATATTCGAAGCGAGAGGTTCGCATTTCTCTCATCAATAATTCATAATAATTATAATAATAATATTTATTAGAAGAATTATTATTGTTTTCTGTTTCGTTTTCTAGTTTATAGTATTAATATGCTTTTACCTCCTAAAAGGCTTCAAAATAATATAGCATATGTTGCGTTGTTGTCACCTGAAATATTCAATATATAAATAATGCGTAGATGTCTAATTAGTACTAAGATCTGCGAGCTTTGTTAATTTATCCACGATTCCACTCTACATACTATACCACCCTATACACCATTGCACCCTATATAACATTGCACCCCACTCCATACATCATTGCACCCTATATACCATTACACCTTATACACCATTGCACCCTATACACCATTGCACCATATACACCCTATGCACCCCACCCCTCCCATTCACACTCCTCAATACGTCGTAGTTCATCGCGACAGTGGTCGACATGAATGGGAAGTCGGTATTGCTGACTCGGTACTTCCGCGCGATTAAACCTCCCGATGAACTTCTCGCCAAGCACACCGGCAATCACTCCACCAGTCTGCAATTAGCCGTTTGTTATTTAAAACACGCAATAATTATTTCACTAAAACGATAATAAAATTGCGATTATTTATAGTCAATTTATTATCGTTTTCCGTGATTTAATTATTCATTTATTATAATTTAATTAATTATATATCTATATAAGTTGATTGAAATAATATTAATAATTTATAGTATTTATATCTACAATCAATTTTTTTAGAATTCATTTGCAGTATATAAATAATAATAATAATAATAACATACAATAAGGAATTGATTGCGAGGTTTGTGAGTCTGATTCCATCTGTGTCTGACGCGATGATCTTCGCCGGACTGTTCGACATCTGGGGTACCTGCGACGTTAGTTACCCCCCACCCCCCCCCCCCCGCTTCCACCCCCGCCCCCAACTATCTAATTAATCACCCTTCGCATCAGCAATTCCTACACATGGGCCAGGGGGATGAACAGGAACACGCCGTCTTGCTGGTCAACTACTTCATGTTCCTGGGCAAGACTGTCTGGCTACTGTTGGGTTCGTAGTAGTAGTGGGCTGGTGGTAGTAGTAGTAGTAGTAGTAGCAGTAGCAGTAGCAGTAGCAGTAGCAGTAGCAGTAGCAGTAGCAGTAGCAGTAGCAGTAGCAGTAGCAGTAGCAGTAGCAGTAGCAGTAGCAGTATCAGTAGCAGTAGCAGCAGCAGCAGTAGCAGCAGTAGCAGTAGCAGTAGTAGCAGCAGCAGTAGCAGTAGCAGTAGAATGATGTTCTTATATCTCGTTGTACCTTTGCTGTATATACGATCGAAATAAATACTTTAAATATGAACTTTTATTCAAATTTTTCATTGCGATTTAAAAACACCTAACAATATTGACTCGCCGCTACACCGTCACTAATCTCAGTGCCGTGTTCTTAGGGACAGCTATTCCTGAAGGTCGTACAGCCTACGTGTTGACCGCCGAGGTAAGCGGTCAGTTTTACCTGTGGAACGCCAGCACTGGTCAGAGGTACATGACCAACGACTCGCGATGTCCCGTCACCTCTGTCAGCTGTATCGTGAACAATGTGAACGTACGTGCCCAGCTTGTCGTTTAACACGGCGATTCTAGTGTACGAGTCATCGATACACTTATTAGATTTCTATTTTAACTTTATACGATATATATATATATTTCAAGATTAGCGTAAAATAATTAAATTTAACTATATTATATAATAATAATATTGTATATAATGTTGTATATAATAATATATGATATACCTTTATATTTACTAATCAATTATATTTTAGTAATTACTTTAATAACACAAATGTCATTATTTTATTCAAATATTTTTTACAAAATATAAATTTTAAAATATTTCTTAAAATTATTGTTGACGTTATATAATTAATATAATTATAATAGAATACCATTATTAGTAAGGAAATATATTAGTCTAAATAAAATAATACATTACTCCCTAAAATATACAATGATATATATTTGTATTATTTGAAATGCATGATTCAATTAAATAAAAATATATAAATGTTGAATAAAAGTATTTATTAAATATTTCTATCATTATTTTAAAGTTTATTTAATGTGTATGTTCGAAAACTCTAGATTTGGGCGAACATCCAAACCGCAGATCAACCATGTAGAATGTTATTTGATGTTACGAATACTAAAATGTGGCGGCCTTTCTTCAACAAGAAGTTCCCGTTCGAAGAATATTCAAGTATTCAGGTCACTAGATTATTTTTTATAAAATACTTATTCTAATATATCTAAATAACTAAGTTTAATGTTGTTATTAAAATAATATAAAATAATATAAAAACTATTATATACTAATAATTATTTAAAAGTTTTGATTTTGACGTCATAAAAAAATCAATATAATAAAAATATTCTATTTTCATATCTTCTATACGACTTCGAAATAACACTAAACTATTTTATATTATTGTTGCTCAGTGTACGTAACTATCCATACGACTGGTAAGAGACACTACCTAAACCGTTGACCCTAACCTTTAACCCTAACCTTAAATAACTTGACAACACACATACACAGCCGGAGACGCTGAACTACTTCCCCACCGATCCCGAGTACATCAGCGAGCTGCAGGATAAGATAGAGACGACCTTGAAGTATCGCATCATGGAGTGGAGGCGCAACGTGATCACGCGATGGAACCGCTACTGCGTGAAGACATTCAGAGTTCTGCTGAAAGGGTAAGCTGGCTGCTCTACTTATGTGATATATATATATATATAATCGTATTATGTTCATAAATTAAATAATAATTAAAAATATATTATCAATATATATGTACTTCATTTTTAGATCCATAAATTATATGTTATATATTATATATTATGTAGTATACATTATATATTCATTATTAATTCATTATGTTAATAACGTAACCATATTCCTTTCCATGAATGCCTACATTTATGTGAATGTAATTCTATACAGTATAAGCTATTACTATTATAAGTCGCTGCTAAGTCGCTGATGATCAATTCAAACATGAATTCCTGTAGTAGTACTACCATACAAAATAGTACAATAAATCTGTGATAAATTGTTAATTATTTAGTATAAGTTAATAATGAAATGATTGTAAAATTTAATTTATTATATTATAAAGTGATACTATTAATTTATTACTAATTATTATAATAATGATCACTAATTTGTGATCAAATGTTATGCCAGACTCGAAGAAACAAGGGGCCGTGGAGTCAAGCATATCGAAGAATTAGAAAATGTCTTAGGCGCTTATAAAGTTAGATTTAATCGCGATAATTTATGTATTTATCATCCGTAATACCTTTTGAATAATAATAACTTAATGCGAATAACCGAATACGAATAACTATAGAATAACTTTCGATCGCATTGATTACATAAAATATCCTTGATTATCCTTCTATACACATACATGTTTCAATGTATCATATTTAATTGCATTACTATTTACTCTGGCCAAACACGTCGAAAGTCAATTTGACTATTTTGTTTAGCCATTTATTGTTAAAAATTACATTTTTTTGCAATGATAAATTATCCTCATCCTTATCGTTATATCCGTCGCAGATGTCCGGCTTTCCGATAAACGTGTCCTCCAACGACATCGAGAGCATCGTGGAAGCTGTGTACGCGACCGGGGTACACGCTTCCGAGGCTAGCGACGTAGAGTTTGCCCTCGCCGTACACATCACGCCCTACCCCTGCGACGTCATCTCTATCTGGATCTATATCGCGTCGTTGGTGAAGAAACGATGAACGCGCGCGTTTCATTTTATTTATTTAGGTAACCATTTCTATTCCGCTTCGCATGCGTAACTGAACGATTGTGATATTGCGATGATATTATCGTATTTATGATTGAAAATATCATTTTTAATTTCTTTTATATTTACTTATAGATATATATGTATATATTATGATTTTATTATATATATATATATTATGATTTTATTATTTATTTATTTAATACCTAATTTATATATTTAAAAATAATTAGTAACTTTAAAAGTTACTAATTACTTATTTATAATAGCATATATTAGTATTCTAAAAATAGTATACATTTTTATTACTATATAATTTCTGAAATTGAATTTTTATTTGTTATTTGTATCTATTTATGTGTCATATATATTATTGTATTATGTTCATAAATTAAATAATAATTATACATATAATATCAATATATATTTCCTCTATTTTTAGATCAATAAATTATATTTATCTAATTTGTCTTATAAGATATATATATATATACACATATCATGATCTAGATTATTTTTTTATAAAATACTTTTAAGTTAAAATACTTATATGAATGTATTTAAATAACTAAGGTCGTATTTTCACCGTAAAATGTATGCCCAAAAAAACGGCATACGTTTGGACATACTATAAATGGACACACTTTTGTATTTACATGGCATATATAAAAAGGGCATACATTATCGGCATACTTTTCCATTACTTTACCATATTTTAGTATTACAATGAAAATTAGGATAACATTATATAACTTAAAATAAATAAATACAAACTTATTTATTCACTTATTTAAAATTTAATATCATATAAAATTTATATTTATAATAAATATGGATAGAGATGAGATGATTATGTTGCAATTGTAAACCTATCGCAATCATACATAAGCGTATGACATTGTATTAAAATGTAATTTACAATTAATTTCTACCTGTGTAGAACATATGCACGTATGTAATTTATACACGGTAGAAAGTATTCCCACAAAAACGGCATAGATATCAAAGTGTGTCCAAATTACGACCAAACCTACTGAACAACCTAGAGTCTGGAGAGAAACAGAGACAGGAAATGAACCAAACATATGTTATGGTTTAGGGTTTTAAAAGAAAACTAGAGGTCAAACACAATTAGCTGATAACAATTATTAGCATATTTATTTGCTTTATGAAATGTGCTTATAAATATAGAGAAAAGATCATTCAGTGATTAGTATGTAAATAATGATACAATGGTCAACAATATCATGTATATTGATATAGAATTTAGGGATAATTCTTACTAATATTTTGCTTTAATAATGGTAGATGTGATATAGATATTAGTTGATTAGGACAAGTATATTTGTTTAGAGATCATGGAAATCTTTAGATAGGGTGAGACCTAACCACAGTTTGGTTTGAGATACTATCCAATAATATAGGATAAAATACGCTTCTTTTCTCCTATGTTATACCCTAGGGTAAAGGAGAGAATCAGTGGAGAAGGTGTAATATGGGTAATGAGTAGATCTTCTTATTGTTCTTGCCTACCCAACAGAGTATCAATTATTGCATTATATTGCAATATATGTTAAACAAATATTATCAACAACTAGTATTATAAATATATAAGCTTCACCTATTTACGAGTTTACTGTGACGATATTATAATGTTTTGATTTGTTGTTAACCTCGATGTATGGGTAGGTGATATTCACGATCGTGTATGCGTTTTTGTTATATAAACGGGAAGACGTTAAAATCACATTGAAAACATTAACCTATTGTAAAATTCAATATTTAATTAGTTAACTTATCCAACTATATTATTTAATAGTAAGATATAATAATTATTCTTTAATTATTTTTCAATCATCATTCTCCCGATGATACAAACGAAATAAATTCGACCACCCTATAAATCAACCAATAATGCAAAAGTTATTGATTATTGATTTATTAAAATTAAATGTAATTTAATATGTTCTAATTCTCTATAATTTTCATATGTAAAGTTTGTCAGTAGGATCAATAGATATTAAGGTATAACAACCCACGAGGTTCGGCTGGTTTATTTAGTTTATTAAGGGCATACGCTTGACTGAAAAAATCAGTCTAAATAAAAAATAATTTTTTAAAAATAATTTATTATTGAGGTTATATCTATAGATAGTGGAAGTATAAGCATATATCATGCTATATATGTAAAACGAGAAAAGTTTTGGTGATATGATAAAGCTTTATGCGACTCCGAAGTTGTGCTTATGCAGTATTCTCAATACCGTAGTGAGAGTGTATTGTATATTTAAATGTACAGAGCAGTATCGATGTATGTAGTGGGAGAATCATGCAAATACTGTATCAGTTGTGCCAATATCGTAGAGTCGGGTGAGTATACTCATAACTATAGTATATTAAAGTCTAGAGTATCTATAGATACTCTAGACTTTAATATACTATAGTTATAAGAAAGGTCTCAAAAAATAACTTTTATGGATTTGTCGTGGTTTGCAGAAAGTAGTAAGTGATACATAAACGAACTAAATTATTGCAGTTCTATGTTCCTTCTGAAAGTATGTTATCTTTTGTCTAGTAATGTATTTTATATTCAAGTAGTATATTAGTTATCTGTATATAATCTGTTCAAATGTTTTGGCAAGTAATATGAGATATGATATAGGTCGGTGATTTGTAACAATATTTCTATTGTCTTAGCTCTTTTGAGTCGTATATGGATGGTTCCAGTCATTAGTGAGATATCAGTAATATTCTTGAATGTCATGGTAAGAATAAGTGAAATATTTTTGTGTGAAAATGATTGGAATTGGATGATTTGGGGAGAAAGTTTGTGCAATAGTAATGATGTGATGGATATGTGAGAGTTGTTGAAGAGAACAGTTTTATAGAGAGTATATATATATATATAATATATTATATATATTATATATATGATTATATATATGATTATATATATGAGTTATGACATATGCGTAGTGGCATGTGGCATGAAGTGGCATATGTCGTGATGTAGGGTTAATGTTAGGACAGTACGATCTATCAGGGTGGATAATTGATCATTTGGAGAGATCATGTTTGCAATAGTAATAATATAATGGATATATATATATATATATATATATATATATATATATATATATATATATATATATATATTATATATAATATATATATACTATCATATAAGAGTGGTGGATGTGAACAGATTTGTTAGAGATTGTATGATTTTGAGTTTGTCGTGGATAAGTGGTGCGTACTTTTCATGTATGGCAGTTTGTATAGAGGTCAAAGTTGCAAGGTTATAGGTAATTGTATATGAAGAGAGCTTGAAATCATTCTCTAAATAAGTTTATTTTATTGGTTTTAGTTTTCTGTGCGTAGATAGTTGATGGGGAATTTAATATTGATAGTAATAGCGCAGTAGTCAGTTAATATAGAGGATATCTCGGGGGAGTAAGGATAAGGTGATGATCAGTTGTGATGTAGACCTATTAGTAAGCAATACTTGAAAACAATCAGAGGTCAGTTGGGAAGTTAGAGTATAATCATCAGTAGTTAACCAAGTCTCAGTAATACTCAGTAAAACTTTTGCCTTATTTTGTATATATATATATATAATATTATAATATATATTATCGGTAAATATTGTTATTTTATTTCCAAAATTTCTCTACAACTTGTACATTTAGGACAAACATTTCCGAGATCAGATGAAATTAAATTATTAAAATTTATTTTTAATATTTACCATTTTAGAAAATATTTTATCAAACTATAAATACTAAATTGGATCCTCACTATAATTGATATAACTATAATACATACATTCTAATAAATAAATATAATATAAATAAAATTATAAAATAAAAATATAAATATAATTGAATATCTAGTAAATACTATATGAAAAAAACTTAATATGAAACAAGTTTTAGGGGCCTACCTAATCTCGGGAGGGGGCCTAGCCCCCGCACGTATATATATACACACATATATATATACCTGTACACACATATATATATACATCCCTACAATGTAGGACCTACATAGGAGAAATATTGCTTTTAAGGGTCACTTTTTATGTTACAAATAACTTTTTTTATTTTTGATGAGAAATTAATGAAATATCATCCCGATTTAGATATTATAGGTCTTATCTTATAGGTCTCCTATACGTCTTATTTATATTTAACTTTTTGTGATAATGGTGTGTATCGTTGAAAATGTACTGGCCCATATTGTAAGCTAAGTTTATAACATGGGCCAGTGTATTTTAATATGAGCCGGCTGAAACACTACTAGATGGAAAAACCCGTTTTCATTTTAAACCAATCAAATGCATTGTAATATTGAGAATGCTATTTTCACGCTATTCGAAATTCGTATTACGAATACACTAAATAATACATAATGGTACTAATTTTAATACATTATTTTTCTATGCAATTTTATTTCCTATCAAATGTATACAAAATACACTATAATAATTTCCGTATTTAATAATTATATGTGTATAATGTATATTTATATATATATGCATATATGATACAATCAGTGATAGTGTATTTTGTTAGATTAATGTATTCTATACATAATTCTATATCGTACCTATAGGTATATATATTCGATTCCACGTTAGGTGTATCTTATAATATATCATTATTGTTTAACCATATATAAATAGTAAATTGTAAGCTATAGAGTGTATAGTATACAATAATGATATATATATATATATATATATATATATATATATATATATATATATATATATATATATATATATATATATATATATATATATTCACAATATAATTTATATAAAATAGTTCAATTTCTTGGTAATTTTAATAAATAAAATATATAAATAGTATACCTTAGTTACGGATAAATAGTAAATTTTAAAATTAGTTATTATTATTATAGAAATATGTTAGTAATATTTATAATAAAATATAATATTAACGATACGTTATAAATATGCATCCTTAGTAGGTAAACATAAACATCATTATGCATAACGTACATTGTACGTTATACGTCGTACAATGTACTTCGTACATATTATGTCTTACGTATATATATATATATATATATATATATATATATATATAGATATATTTATGTGATTGAGTGTATGTATTAAAATAATATTATTTTAAATTTATTTAGTATATAGTATATACTATATACACTATATATATATACTAATAATTTATATTAACATGATTCATCTATGACTTATTAGTGATCGTATTAAAACCAGTTATGGCCAATCAGACTACTCGCAATGATGTCATGCCCCAGCAGCTACATAACTATGAGGATACTGATGGTTTGTGAATGTTCACATGTTTCATTATGAATAGTCCTATGTATTAGTCCGTGGATATATGTGCGTATATGTTTGTTATAATAATATGTATTAATACAGTATTGTATATAGATTATGTATAGCATATATATATATATATATATATATATATACCTAATACTAATATGTATATAATATTTAAATAGAGACAATTGTTAAATCTATCAAAGAGTTAACTCTATCAGAATTACAAATGGACGAGCACATTTGTTAGTATTACGAATCTATTAATAGACTCATTCACTTCCGCCGCCACCGCACCATTAGCCATATCGCACCATTAGCCACACCGCACCATCACATCACTACCACCACACCGTCTAGATATCCTCACACATCTGGCAACGAGGCTACGGGTCGTACCGGATGTATACGTCGGCAATAGTCCACGTGACTTCCTCATGAGAAAAATACTCCATCGCAAATACTTGGAGTTAATCGCCTCTAATGACCGATAACGGAGGAACAGCCATCTTCTGAATTACCAAGATAGCGATACAAATATATATATTTGTAATGAAATATAAATATGGTATTATGATATATTATTGATATGAATTATTAAAAATTAAATAAAAATGTTTAAAAAAATCGGCCCTTTTTAGGGCCCCACATTTTTAACAAGCATATACTTACTGTTTAAATGAATTATAATGACATATGATCAACTTTGATCAACATTCACGTGTCTAATCGAGCGTTCAAATAAACAATGCGTGTAGGTATTATATAATACTATATTAATGTATTATATAATACTATATTAATGTATGCTAACTTATACGGTAACGTTAACCTAATACGGACACTAAGAATAAATGGTCTCTACATGTTATGACTGATTATTTGTATTCAAAAATAACAATATATTAATATTATATGATTATAGATATTATTGTGATTTTAAAATTGTATTTAACCTTTTAATTCTATAGATAACGGGGGTGGGTACCGAATACTGACACCCTATATACCACTAGATAAACTATATATTATTGATGAATAAATCATACAAATTACATTTACATTATTTATAATTAATTGTATATACAATGTATTCTAATTTAATTAGTTAATAATTTATTTATAAGTATATAAATAATAATAATTTTAGATTTAGCTTTATTGGTGGTATTAATATTATAACGAACGTGATTTTTATGAATATCAGACAAGTTCATACGCTGCGCGCTAATTAGTTATAGGGTGTCCGACAGACACTGTCCGTCGGACAGTGACCGTATTAAGACATCTATAGATGTGTCCGTATTAGGGACTTATATGAAATATAGATATATGCTTATAACTTAATGAATATTATATATAAAATATAGAAATTATATATATAATTTTAGAATTCTTTATTTTGTAATAATAGAAATTATATATATAATTTTATAATTCTTTATTTTTTAATAATATAGTGTTATATTTTATATCGATACATTTGTATATTCTTGAGAAGGTTTTAAGTCGCTATTTTTTTCATAAATTTAAATACGTAATAAAAAAATCAGTTTATTGGATATTTCAGCAATATTTTTAATAATTAAAAAATAAAAAATACTTTTTTAGACTATTTATATAATTATGAATATTTTATTAATTACATTTTTTTTTTAGGATTTAAGGTTTCTGAGATACCGAGAGTGTCCTTATTCTGGCACTGTCCATATTCGTGCACTGTCCGTATTCAGTTACTTTCCCCTATGAAAATATAAAAGACAAATTCACTACTTGGTGAATAATTTACGGAGAAATATAACCCCACCGCGAAATGTTTACTTGAACTCTCGGTTAGACACATGACTTATTGGGGGCCGATGTCAATATGCAGTGTTTAAATTCGCTCATACAATATGATTTGCATATAGAATATTTATATAGAACTGCCGATATATATATATATATATATATATATATATGTTGTTTATACCCTACATATAGGGACGCAGGAACAGGGGGTCGACGACCCCGGGTCGTAGATGTCCGGACCCCCCCCCCCATTTATAAATAAGGGGGGGGTCCGGATATATTTGGACCCCCTTTGATTTTTCACCAATTTAAAAAAAAATTTAATAATTTGTTAATAATTTATAGAAAATGTAGGGTTAGTAGATAACAATTATTTATAAAATACATATTATAATCTTTGATTTTTAGTCACAATATTATCAATACATTATATAGTGGTATAAAAAAACTTTGATAAACCCTTCTAGCCAGAAATAAGATGTATTACAAAATATGTTTATAGTCGTAATATTAAAGATCAAACTTTATTATTCCAGAAAAATTTGTACAGAAAATTGCAATGGGTTAATTGGTGTAGTTAAAAGGAAGTAATGTTTTGCTACTATTGTAGTATTAAACATTATAAAATAACATGTCGTGATAATATACCAGCATTTATAATTACTGCTTATTTAAATTGAATTCTATACTGTATAGTGTATACTATACAGTGTATTACATTAAGTACTACTAATGATGAATAATTACCTTTCGGAATACTTCCCTTTCTTTTCAGATACTAGTCAAATAAGTATAGTACCTATATACAGTGTATAGAGCAGGCCCGTAGCCAGAAATGTATACCAGGGGGGGCAAGGCCCCACACAATTTTAAGACTAAAACATAATGAATATAAACTAGTATACTAGTTATAATATCACTACTAGTAATTTACTAGTATACACTATTACTTATATTGACGCACAATGTGAATTACACAGGGTATAAATAAACAATACGTAAGCATACACTATGTGTGTATATATACACTATATAAACATAACTTTATATGCATATAATAAAATATAAAAAGCAGCAGGATCAGGTTAACAGGCAAGGTATACAATAATAATATCAGTAGATAAGTCTACTGAATACTAGCGAGTGGATTAAACATTTAGTCATGGCAAGGGTATACCTTATAAGCTTAAAATGATATTTTCTAATATTAATTAGAAAATAGTTAGTAGTACATCATATTATTAATTTTTGGAGATTAGTCTAGGTGAGAGGTTATAGTGAAACCGAGGGTATAACTATAGTTATAGATTGAGAAGTTGGAAGAAATAGTAGAAAAGGATGTGTGATTGATAGAGGAGAACTGGGTCTTGTGAATATGTTAGTATTAGTTTTAGTAATATTTAAGGACATTTAGTTATGAGAGAACCAATGAGTGTGATCAGTAATACAATTAAACATCGACATTTGAATCAGACCAGAATTACTAGAACAAGGAAATGGATATATTTCTGAAGATCATCGGCATACATATGATAGTTAATATTGTGATATTTGATTAAAAAAATGATTTTATAGGAATAATATAAATAATTAACAATATAGGTCAAATGACAGAGCCTTGTCTATGTTGAAATAAGGAGGAGACAACGAGGATTTAATCTTCACCGAAGATGTTCTAGATGAAATAAAATACATAAACCAACTGTGGATTAGACCATGTATATTAATTTCATTAAGTCCAATAGAAAGAATATTGTAATCGATAGTATCAAAATCACTAGATAAGTTTAGTAGTACGAGATAGCATGAGACTTTATTATCAAGATATACGAGAATATCATTAATGATCAAAGTAAGGGCAATTTCAGTACTACGATAAGGAAGATACGCACTTTGATATTTATCAACAATAGCAATGGGCATAATGTAATTAATAAGTTGAGTAGATACAACTCGTTCTGGCGTCTTAGATATTGATGATAGTTGGGATATATGACGATAACTTGATATATTAGATTGGTCAAGAGTAGTTTTTTTTAAATCGGAATAATCTATGAATATTTCACTGGGTGTGGAATAATAGATGATATAAGAAACCTATGTATGATTTCAGCGATAAGTCCAATAAAATATGGTGATAATGAACGAAGTAGATTGAGTGGAATAGGATTAAGGGGGAAATGGTTTTCAAGGATGTCATCAAAGAGAGTATAATGTCATGTGTAGGAAGAGAAAAACATGAACAGTGATTGTGAGTGGATGTTAAATTGAGATTGAATCGTGCTGAGTTGATGTTTGGAAGTACATTGATAAT
This sequence comes from Osedax fenrisi, assembly GCA_964019155.1. Classification (NCBI taxonomy): domain Eukaryota; kingdom Metazoa; phylum Annelida; class Polychaeta; order Sabellida; family Siboglinidae; genus Osedax; species Osedax fenrisi. The sequence continues at coordinate 94,209,409 of OZ025239.1, forward strand.
GCTAGAAATTTTGTGTTGGAATAAATTGGAAAACAATGAACAAATAACTAAATCAGGTTGGGCAGGAAGACACTTGGTCTGGGTTTTACCTACTAAATGAAAGATAATGTATAAGCTTACTTAGAATATTCCATAACTAGCGAGCATATCAGTGCAATATGACAATTTGGTAGAGAGAAGTTTTTTCTTGTAAAGCGATAGCAAACTTTAAATGAAATAAGATCAGATTCAAGTTTAGAGGATGCATATTTACGTTGTAGTCTACGAAGTAGTTTCCTCGGGTAAACAAGCTCAATATTAAACCAGGGAAACTTATAATAAGTTCGGCTGATAAGAGTAATGGAGGGTACCAAAATATCAAGCGAATAAGGTAATGCCAAATTAAAATAATCAAAAAATGTAGACAAATCAGAAGATATACTGTTGCTAAGTTGATTGAATAGAGGGTTAACACATATTGGTTTATTAATAGAGGAGATTTTCCGAAATGATCTAGAAAGTCGATTAATTTGTATCACCGGCAAGTTAAAATCAAATAACATGGCAAAGTGATCAGATATTAGAGAACTTTGAGTGGGATATGAAATTAAATTAGAATCAGCTAAATATTAAAAAAAATAATATTATTACTATTAGTGTTAGTATTAAAGAAAACATGTTGCGTTAGTGAATACTAAAATATAAGTTTATTCAGAGAAAAGGAAGCATGATTTGCATTATTAATTTGAATATTAAAATCACCAAGAATAACCGTGTTAACAAATGTGAAAAATTCTAAAATAGAAGATAGGTCAGCTAATAAACTCCATAGGCTAGATGAAGGTGGACGGTAGATAGGTATACGTATAATGGTAAATAATGAAGGAAACTGAATATTACGGACCAGAATTTCACATGAAGAGAAAATGGGGTAGATGACGAAATAAGCTTAAGTTCCTATGAGAATAACAGAGCTAGGCCGCCACGACGATGTGATATATATATATATATAAGTATATACTTATTAGCAAGAAATACTTTAAAACCATCAGGGGAAAGTTGGAAGCTAGAGTAGAATCACCAATAGTTATCAAGTGTCAGTAATAACATATATAGAACAATTATAATCAATAATTAATTGTGTAATCAAATCAAATTTATTTCGTACTGATCTAGAATTGAGGAATTGAAAAGAATACTTTTTAGGAGAGTGCACTGGTAGTCAATCAACAGTTGGATCGTTTTTTATGCGATTCATATAATTAATAACATGATTGCATAGAGCTAGAGAGAAACTTTCTCTCTAGCTCTATACATGATTGGGACCATTTATCAAACTATTTTCATTCTCCATTGCGGAATTGCAATGGTAGTAACCAAGTGTACTTACGTTGTTTTCATCTACTGTGAAAGTACTATAGTACTTTCATTATATATAATATACAAATAGATATAAATGTGCCTTATTTTGAAATATATACATATTTTCGGTAAATATTCTTATTTTATTTCCAAACGATGCTCTACCACTTGTACATTTAGGACACACATTTCCGAGATCAGATGAATGATAATTTAAATTTATTTTTTTATATTTTGTAGTTCTATTGTTTGGGATTGTGGTTGGTTTGATATTTGATTCTGTTACTGCTATTCTGTGATCTATTAATTTGTCTGCTCATATTTTAGTTAGACAACCAAATAGTTGTTTGTTGTTTGCTTATGATAGGTAAACTATAGCTGGTTAATTTATTAATATATTAATTAATTACAAATTTTTAATATTTACCATAATTTTAGAAAATATTTTATAAAACCATAAATACTGAATTGGATCCTAACTATAATGTCTAAGACTAAAACCCGGGACTAAAATACATACATTCTAATAAATAAATATAATATAAATAAATTATAAAATAAAAATATAAATATAATTGAATATCTAGTAAATACTATATGAAAAAAACTTAGTGTGAAATAAGTTTTAGGGGCCTAGCTTATTTCAGGGGGGCCTAGCCGATCTCAGGGGGGGCCTTGTCCCCGCAGGCTCCCCCCGTGACTACGGGCCTGGTATAGGGTATATAGGTACTATACTTATTTGACTAGTATCTAAAAAGAAAGGGAAGTATTCCGAAAGGTAATTATTCATCATTAGTAGTACTTAATGTATCTTCATTATCAACAAGTTCAGTTTACGATGAAAGAAGTATTATTAATAATCTCATCGTAAAGAACTGGCCGAGAAATTCAATTATACAAGATAGACGGACTATAGTGTAATATGTACACTGTAAACTATACATTAATGATATTTAGTCATAGTGAAACTATAGATGAATTAAACATTGTTGAATTCGTGTCATCATTTGTTAAGAAAACAGAATGGAGAGAGAATATTATATCATATATTTCATCTAATTAAATCTATCATTTATTAATATTACCTAATAAAATCATATTTACTTTTATAATATCTAATAATTTTAAATTAGTTATACTCACACAAATATATATATATATATATATTAACTCCCTGATATTAATAATATATTATAAATTAGTGGACCCCTTCATGAAATATCAATACCTCCTATAAACTCCAAGGTTATAGCTAGACCTACTATAACCTCGAGGTTATAGGATGTCTTGGTTAAAAGCAAGACCTAACAAGACCTTGGAGAACTTGGAAATATACCTTCCTGCGAAAAAAGGTCCATAAATATCCGCAAAAGATCCGGGTATTAGTATATCCCGAATATCTTTGATAATAAAAATAATCCAAATTAATAATAATGATAATAATATAAAATTTTCACAATTAATTATAAATTAAATCATTGTAAAAATGCCTTGTATAATAATGTGTGGTTTACCATGTAGTGGAAAATCTACGATAACCAAACAAATAGAAAAATATCTCACAGAAGAGAAAAACTTAACAGTAAACATAATTACCGATTCGATATATAATTCTGATAAATCAAGCATATATGCAGGTATATTTAAATAATATTATTTTTAAAATAATTATCAGAATAAAATAAAATATATTTTCAGATTATTATAATCAGATCATTATATGGTATTCATACATCGATATAAAGAAAGTGGATAAACAATTGACGCACGCAATGCATGTAAAAGTTAGATACGTGAATGGCACTTTTATCGATAAATTAACAAAATAGTATCAGTGATTTTGATTGGATATTAGTCATATTATATATATTTCAAATATTAAAACAGTAGGCTTTTTGTCGAAATAGATTAAAGTGACTTCTATCTATATCAATGGATCAGATTATAAATATCAATAAAATAGTATTATATCTTCAATTTAAATACACAAAATTACGAGGAATGTTGATATAATCATTATAATAATGTTACATTAAATGTATTTTAATATATAATTTTATTTTTAGTATAGATAGTACATGAAAAGTGGTAGTAATTATCAATATATATGTATAAATAAATATTATTATAAATAAAAAGTAGTGGGCCAGATAGTGGGTTTCGACTGCAGCGCACGTAGCGGATAGTTCCATACACTACATTCAATTGCTTATCCACTTTCTTTATATCGATGTATTCATATCATATATATATATATATATAGATATATATAATTTAATATATATATATATATATATATATATATAATTTAATATATACTGAATATAAATGATATTTCATTTAAATAGATATTTTCCACCGATTTTGTATTCATTATTACGGTACATGGTCAAAATATTCACGATTGATGCGCGAATTGAACTCCCGCAATATTGTTTATTTGAATTAGTGAATTTTCAATAGCGTATGTGTGTTTGTACAAACATTAATATTTGTAGTTTTAGTTATTTTCACTTATTTGGTTTGGTTCGGTTGGGTTTAGTTTTGATATTTCTAGGTTTTTTAGGAGCATTACATCACGAGTGAGCCTATAAAACATATATATATATATATATATATATGTTAATGATAAGCCGTTGATTGTATGATAGACTATAAATAGACTTAGGCTAATTATAATGGCCAATCATACGCTATTGTAAAATCACTAATTCGAAAAAAAAGTATGCGGGCGTTCAAATCGCGAAGATTTTGTCCATAATGCATTATTATATTGTAAGTTATGGTCTAAAGCGACGCTGATTAACCTCTATGATAGAGTGACACACTATCATAGAGGCTTATATATATTTCAAAGTATATATTTCTTAGTAATAAATTCTTGTTCTTTTTAATTCTATCTCTAGGTCAGTTATACTTGTAGTGTAGTCAGTTTTTTTTAGTCGGTAGATTAGTCTAAGTGATCTGTTAGTTAAGCGGTCAATGGTTGTAAAGTATTTATTGTGAGATGAAATTAGTATAGATATGCAGTAGTGTAGTCGAGACAGAATTAAAATCTGTGTAATAGTTAGTGATTTTGGATGTTGATATAGTGATATGTAAAATGTATAATTATTTTATTACTCAGTATTGATGACGTTGAAAATATCCAGCATTATATTTGATTAATATCGTATATTTACGTGTATTTTAGTAATATATATATATATGTTGTGAGTTAATAAAAAACACGTTTTAAACCGTTTTAAACATAGAATAAAAAATGAAAAAAAACAGAAAAAAAACAAGAGATATAAATTTATACATATATTTATTTAATTATTAATATTTAAATTTAAATTTAATTTGACAAATAATAATTTCTCTGCTCTTTTTTTGATATAATAAATTGTATAATAATTGAAAAATGAATGATTATTTAATAAATGTATAAAAATATGTATAAAAATATAATATTATTATAATAATAAAGTTAAAGTTTTGATTTATTTTATGTTTTGATATAATAAATTGTATAATAATATATATTATGTTTAATATTATACAAAAAAAAAGAGTATGAATTTTCATATTTTTTTAATAATAATATATTAATATATAAAAGAAATATGAAAGTTCATAATATATATTATTATATAATTTATTATATCAGAACATAAAAGAAATCTAATTTTACTTTATTATTTATAATAATTTATTATAAAATAAATATGAAAGTTCATACAGCTTTTATAATATTAATTATATAATGTACATATATCTATAGATTGTGATACAATCTCCATGTCTATAACATTGAATAATACAGAAATACTCAGTATTAGGTTATATTGTAACAAAATAAATATTATAATTATTATAATTGTCATATAAATGTATAGTATGACAATATGATTTAATGATGCTAATAATACAGATAATATATTATTTTAATTATTACTGATTATTCATATAATATGCACATACTTTATTATTATTTTATTATTTAACAACATTCTACTTTATTTAAATAATTTTATTTTTTGGAAAAGAAATAAATGAATAAAACGTATTAAAAACGAAAAAAACCGTTTAAAACATGTTTTAAACAAACATTAATAAAAAACGCGTTTTTTAACAACACTATATATTACAATTAACTATTATATAAGAATCCGCACTAAACTTGACATATCATTTTAGATTATATAAATATCGTGTACTAAGCACAATTTAAAGGCTCAATATAATAAAACCAAACCAAAGAAATCAAACAACCCCAAAATATCAATATGCAAATAATATTTGCCAAATATATAAATGCTCATATATATTACTAAAATTTGTATTTATACACGTACATATACTAATATTAATAGAATATAATGCCGGGTGTTTTCGACGTGTTCTCTCAATCATTGTATCATTATATCCATAATTATGGTATACAAAAATTCATAATTATATATAGATACGATATGGGATCTTCAATTTGTCCAAATGCATAATTGCTTGAGTTGTTTTATATTGGTGAGTTTATATATAAACTTTATATATATAAAATGTAAATATAGTATAGAGTAAATAATCCTAGCGAAAATAGATCCTAATCAAATAGTAACTCTTATATCTTATTTATATACAAAATCATACTACATAAATACGTGTATGTATATATGGCATATATTATATGAATACATACTCTCATACCTATATATTATATATATAATATATATATATATATATTCATACATGTTAAATTATACGTTTATACATATATTTCTATTTATATATAAATATTCATACACGTTCCTAGATATACTTACACAATACATATTACCCGCATGAACAACTCTATTTTACTGAATGAGTTTTTCAGTCATTGCACGTTTCTTATCTTTGATTGTATATGTATGTATATATATATATATATTTAAGGATTTATATTTTGTTTTTGTTTAATTTGATTGGTTTTGTTTTATTTTTATGGTTTTTTGCTGCATTACATCGCGAAGTGAGCGCTTCATGTACACGCTTTGGTAATTTATAATTTTATAATAAAATATTATTTATTTGTTATTCTTTTAATTTATATTAAATCTATAATATAATTTAGACGTTTTTTTATAACTTAATAAACATTACAAATAAAATAACAATATTTAGAGTAAATTTAAATATAAAATTGAGTAAATAAATAATTTAAGTTCCATAATAATGATACGCCGAATTATATTATATTACTAAATTATGTAATGCTATTATAGTAAATAGTCAATTCTATTGAAAAAATATAATATACTATTAATATAAAATAAATATTATTAACAGAAATAATCACTATAATATAATAATTCTCTAAGATTATATATATATATATAAGGGTAAATTAAAAAAATAAATTGTTACTACAGTTTTGTTATACAACATAATCTTATACGTAAAATATATTTGATGTGTTTACGTATAGCTCAGTAGTACCTAGAACCTAGAACCTTTATAAGCTTATATTTAAATATATATATATATATCTTTAATATTAATTATATATTACATTCGTATATTTAGATGTTCAAATGGAAAAGCAACTGAGATCTATATTGAAATCTGCGGTTCAGAAGTAAGATATATCTATTCATTAAAATATATTTTATAATTCTCTCTCAATATAGGTAACTATATCATCTATCATTTCAATTATATATTTACTTAAATGAATTATTAATCAATCAATCAATCAATATTAATGAAGTTATATTATTAATATTTAATCTCGTCGCAAATAGAAGATTATATTATGTATAATTGAATATAATAACAGTAGAAGATAATGCTTAGAATATATTGCCCCACAGTTTATCGCTCCTCGTATATACATTGTTTTCTGTAATAATAAAGACAATTCGTCATGAACTCAATGTAGTGAGTCACCGTAATAAATGTTACATTGCTCTTTATCTTGCTAATAATGGTAGTAATCGCTACATTACAATTATTACGATACACATTTATATATATATATGATGTATATATATGATGTATATGTTTGTATATATCTCATTCATGCGAGAGTCACGTAAGTGTTCGCTTAACAAGAGAATAGCTGATATTATGGTGTGAATGCACTTTATAACGACTAGCCACGCACACGCTTATAACTAACATATACCGCAGCGCTAGTATTAGCACACACACACACGTGTATTGAGTGGGTTAAACGTATAGAAATAGCTCGCAATCGTTGCACTCGGGTTTCACTATTGTTTCAATGCGTTATCACTATCGTTTCACCGAGATATCGCCGATGTTTCAGTATCGTTTAATGCCGGTACATCTGTAGTCCGAATATCGTATGAATGCCGCGGTGTCACCTGTAGTCACTGTAGTCCGATTGTTTCACACACACAGATTGCTGACTACTAAGGAGGTGTTGATACTGGACTCGCTGAACTACATCAAGGGTTTCCGTTACGAGCTATACTGCGCCGTGAAGTCCTGTCAGACGCCCCAGTGCGTGGTTAGTCGCCCTGTTGCGTACGGGGTACAGTCATTTCATCCGCATAATGAAGTCAATTCTTACGAAATAAATAGTTACTACATTTTGCTAATGTAATGACCAGCGCACGAAATGACTGAAATCCTTACAAATAGGCATGTACCTACCGAATCTTCTGGTTTTACTGGGGTTTAGGAATTTAGTTGGAGTTTTTGGTTGAGTTCGTTATAGAATAATAATATTTAACTACTGAAATCATTTAATATTAAAGTATCAAATAGGTTTTAAACCTAAAAACTCCTATAATTTCAAAAATATGGTCAACCCAACTCTAGTAATACCCTGTTGAACCCTGATAATATTCTGTTTAACCCTGGTAATATCCTGATATACCCTAGTATTACTACCCTTATAATATTGTTATACTCTTCTCTTATTCTGAACTTCATTATTCCGTTAAAATATATAATAAAAATAGTGGATAATAGTTATATAAGTTATATAAGATTTTATAGAGATATGTTCTAGTAATATAACAGTACATTTCGATGTTCACTACAGGTTCACCTTATGAATATATCTATAAATACATATACATATATATATATATATATATATATATATATACAATACATCTCATAAATTGCACATTCTAGACCTGAATGACATCAGTTTATACTGTAGACATCTATTGATTATTTCTAATCACTCTAATGACTAAGATTACAGAATTATTCATATGTATTTTCTGGAAAAAAAACCATTTAATATCATTTTGATAATCGAGTACTACTATGTTATAGCGGACCAGTGGAAATACCTAATTAACATGCGTGTATTGTGTACTGCTGATATCATCACACTTATAGAGAAGCCGGAGGTCGTCTAAGTGCCCGACCTCGACCTTCACTAATAAAGCGTCGCGTCCCATCTCCCCTAGATTTACTGCGACACCGACACCGATACAATAAAAGAGTGGAACCGAGGGCGAACCGATATCGACAAATACTACGAAAATACGTTAGTCTTCTCGACACCTCTAGTTCTAGTTATTCACATTCGCTTACTTAAATAGCTACAGCAGGCTCTACAATAGTACCTCTTAATATAGCAACTATTACCTTTAGTACTACTACTACTACTACTACTACTACTAAATAGCTATAGCCAAATGGAATTATATACTAGTATATAAACCGATACCTACATTTATTTTATGTTTAAAATTAATGAAATTAAGTATCCTTAGTCTATTTGTATATTAGTATTTATTTGTGCATTTATAAGTATAAATTCTGCTGATTTTTCACTTTTATGCAATTTTATAAAATAGAATAGATACAAATGTAATATATATATATATTATATACTATATATAAAGGTGTACGTATATATTTTTGAATAAAATGTATACACATTGTAATATGTATAAAACTACAGATTATGATATAAATCTATACTACTTCTATCAGAGTAATGCATGTGTATTACTGTCATAGAAGATGTTACATTCCTTAACTCAGCTACTTCATGAAATCAATAATAATAATAATATTTACTAGAAGAATTTTGTTTTTTATCAGTTTCATTTTCTAGTTTATAGTAATAATATACTTTTACCTCCTAAAGTTCTTCAAAATAATACACAGCATATATTGTGTTGTTAACGCATGTAAAATATAGCATACATATAGTATACTTACTGATAGTAATTGATTATAGTTATATTTAATGTATCTAATTAATTTACGGTATCGCAGTTTCCTAAAACCTTAATATAGATTGGACCAATACATATCGATTATAGATTGGACCAATACATATCGATTATAGATTGGAAGGTTTATTCGCGAGGTTTGAAAAGCCTAAGATAACGAGCAGATGGGACATGCCGCTGATAACTGTCACTCCAGATCAGACTCCGCCCTACGATGACATATATAACGCGCTGTACAAAAGTAATATACTACAAACGAATAAATCCACGTTAACGGTTGGTTTTTCATTGTTCATATCGCCTTAGCATCGTCGTGAATCATTTCTTGACCAATACATATGTAACTAGTATTTCGTGCCGAGTAATTTGGTTTGGTGATTTCGCGCGAGGTATATATTCTACAATTTTTAAATAAATATTGATACGAATACGCATGTATCACCTGGTATGCATGTATCACCTGGTATGCATGTATCACCTGGTATGCATGTACCTGGTATGCATGTATCTGGTATGCATGTATCACCTGGTATGCACGTATCACCTGGTATGCATGTATCACCTGGTACGCACGTATCACCTGATATGCATGTATCACCATTGCGCGCTAGATCACTAGTATTCATTACATACTCGATTACAAATATTTATTATTTAAGCAAATATTTATAGTCGACGATATAATGTTAAATATTTGCTAACGATATTTTATATAAATAAAGAATAAAATGTAATTAAATAAATGAAGATTTAAAACATTTTACGAATACCGTAAATGATATTATACTTATTTATTATGACTTAGTTGCATCTAAATAATTGTATTAGCGGTACGTTTTCGCTCCTAACTCATAATCATGTCTTCCCTCACACTAGCAAGCGGTCACCTCTACAAACTACCTGCATAAGTTAGACTCCACCATACAACAGATCATCGAGGTTTATAAACGTGTGCTTGTTACGGTAGATTATACTATAGTATATTGACTAGTATATATATATATATATATATATATATATATACTATAGTCTAGTGCAGTGGTTCCCAACCTTTTTTCATCATGACCCTTTTTTTGAAAACTTTTAATTAAATAATATACCCCAATGAACAATTTTATTTTTGTATTATTAAACTTAATCGTAAACGAATAATATAAACTATAATATATTGGATATAAATATTATTATAAATATTTTTATAAATTGGCTCATGATCCAAACAAAAAACCCAATGACCCAAATTTGGGTCATGACCCATAGGTTGGGAACCACTGGTCTAGTGTATACTATAGTTACTTATCTTCGATCTGTAGAATATCATCGAAAAGCAAAAGTACTGCGTAGTAGGAGAGGAAATCATCGTCGAGGATTGTGACAAAAAGGTAATCTACGATTGTAACTCTCTATAATCTTTGGTACCCGTCTCTATCGAGTATTGTAGTCCGCATGCTTTAATTATATTGCGTATATTATTTTGTGTGTTTAAAAAATAAATAAATTAGAAATTCTATTTCATAATAGAATGCCATATAATATTTACGATTATGTAACATCCAGTAAAATTTGGGTTTACATTGTACTGTAAATATTAAGTTATGATATTATTTATACTAGATTTTATTTTTAAATATACTGACATTTATGAGTCAACATACCCTTGTGTGTTAAAACAAAATAGGATTTATTTTCTCTAAAAGATGATGATCCTTTATGGGATACCGAATTCATCATAGAATTTTAGATTTGTTTCAATTTTTTGTTATCCACATTCAATTATTGTAGACATTATATGAAATTTTCACTTTAAAATTTTAGTTATAAATACTATAAAATAAGGTAAAAAAAAATAATCACAATTATATTATATTAAATTAATTTACTATTTATTAATTACAATATTCTTAATTATAATTTGATATTTATATTCAAAATTACAAAATTTAATAATGTTTCCATACAAATTTGAAAAATATTTTATTTGTATTTTCACTTTATTCTATTAGAAACTTATGTATAATATTTATGTAACATGATAGCCATTAAGTACAATACTAATAAATGATATTACTAATTTCATTCTGTTTTTCTTTTATTTGACATGCATTGCACAATATATTATATATATACTAATACATATACTAATATACTATAGATATCTTATACATCATATTATACTTATTCATTCATTATATATTATAGTATTATTAGATTATTATTGATATGAATTACATAATACCATCTCATTATATACTCTTATAGAATGAACTTATTTATTATTTACTATATCTAATTATTAAAATTATTTAATTATCTGTTAATTTTTTGTTTTCATACCATGTACACTGTAAATTGTACACTTTACAATATACACTGTAAATGGTATGAAAGTATGTACAGTAGAGCTTATAAGTAGAGCTTATAAAACATAGAATTTATTAAAAATACGTGGTTTCATAAAGATATTATTAAAAAATATGTAATATAATTTAATAAAAAAAATTAAATGGATTTTAACATTGGATTGATAGGAAATGTTATAATGGTTTATATATTAATTAATTCAATACATTTTAAAATACTTTATATTAATGAATTTACGATAAATATGTAATAGAATTCACCATTATTAACAGAATAGCAACAACAACAAATTTAAATCAATAATTTCTTTTAAATATTAACATTTCTAGGGTTGTACTTTTTATGTTTTTAATTTATTTAATATTTATTATAGTTTTTTATTTTTAATCAAAAATAAAATTCAGATCAAGTTTATTATATTCTTAATAAATATATGTGATAATTGATTATAAAAAAATATTCGTTATAATATTTTTCTAGGAAGAATTTAAATTAAATGATTTGTATAGAACAAATAATAATAGATTTCTAATTTCTAGGACATATTCACATTTTTTTTTACCATAATATAATGTTAACTATCATTGATATGACCCTAACAAAAAAAATTTATATTATATTTGTTTCTAATTTATATAAAAATTAAATATTTATATAATTTTATCTAACATTTTTGTTTTAAAGATATTATTAAATATTTATATATTTTAAATTATTAGATATTATGCATCAGTTAAGATGTAAATAATTTTTAATTTCATAGGAAAAACACCTATTTGTTTATTAATACTTTTTTAAGTAATATAAATAAGACTTTTTATAGTTAATTTAATATATTTATTATTATATATTTATAGCATATAGATATATATTTAAATAAGATAAACAATAAAATTAATTAGTTGTCAAGGAAAAACTAAAGGAAATCAAATTATACGCATGAGCAGTAAATAGTATTAAAAACAAGTATTTTTTCTACAAAATATTATTAAACATCAAATTGACTACTCAATTATTTTTGAAAATTTGTGTTGTTGTTACACTACTGTTTATATATATTATATGTTTATAGTTGTTACTGATACCACATATTTAATGATGAGCCACTCTACAGTGTACACCAGTGAGATTTGTATCAACTGTATTTGTGTTTAAATATAGTATTATATTTTTACTTTTGATTATTAATACAATGATACTGAAAATCAAACAATCGATATGAATGAGTTTTATGCATTATATATAAATCAATATTATTTATACTATAGATTTTATAATATAATAAATATGATAGAATTATCATGATATAAATAATAATTGTCATTGTAATAGTGAAATAAACTTGGATTTATTGTTCTCGTACTCGCTGATATTCAACATGTAGTGATCAATTTAGGATATATCATTATATAGTATGTTTATTTATATATAAAATGTGTAGTATATATTTTCTATTATCAATTTGTATTCATATATATATATATATAACAACATTATTATAAAGGTATTTGATAACTTTTTTAAATAAATAATTATAATATTCAAATATTAATTCAAATAGGCCTATGCCACACTAAAACTATTGAAGATATTGTCTGTAACACTTTTTATTAAGAAATAATGTAAATATAATTGTTTGTTTTTAAAAACAGCTACCCTCTTAGTTTAAAATGCTATTTTTTTGATGAATAAAATAATTTTTTATTTACTTTTATAAAATTGTTATCTTATTTATTATATTTAATGAATAATTTTCTGCATTTGATATAAGTTAATTCTATATATTACGTTAATTTATAAATGTTAGTTTCAATCCTTCATTTTTTATTTGTAAACAATGTTAATGTAACATGAATTTGGAAATGTTACACTGTCATATGAAAATATTGAGGGATTACCAAAAAATTTCAAGATAATATTGGTGTGGAATATATTGTATTTTATAAATATATTATACATATATAATTATATACAAGATGTATATATTTAGTTTATGTATGTCAATTAGTTTTACCAATATTCCAAAAATCGAATTATATTTATAGTAGCACTACCTATATCATATCTATTAATTGGTTGGTATCCATTAATGCAAATAAGTAGCTAATGAATCTATATAGTTTTATTAAGGATATGATTTATGAGCATTATTTATAAATATGGCTTATTTTAAAAAATTCTAAGAATATTTGTCTCGTTATATTGAATATAATTTTATAAAATATTAGGATTATAAATAATCATTTTTAGGTGTTATCCTCATATTATAAATATTAAATATTTAAAAAAGTTTATTCTAGTTTTTATATAATTTTAATAATAGATGCATTTGAAATAATTAAAATTGTCATTAAATAATGAAATAATAGTAAAACTTATATAAAAAATTATATTTTATCAATTATATTATATCTCCAATTAATGTATTAATCCATATATTGTAATTTCATACTATTTTATTTATCATTATATTTATATATAATGTTACCAATAGATAAGACTTGAAAGAATGATAAAGATGGGAGAACTATACAGAACTAAAAGACAATTTATAAATTATATCAAGGCGCATCCTGTGGAAAATGAAAAAGCAATGAAAGAAACATTTATAGAATTTATAAATAATAGTCTTGTGATATAAATATATTTTTTAAAATATTTATTAAAAATAATAAAATCAATATAATACATAAATATATAAGTTCAATTTTTTTATTCTAGTTCAACAATAACTTCAGCACTCGAATTCGAAGTCATAATAAGTTTGATCGAATTCGTGCATTCTAACGTAACCATCTTCTCCACCACTGGAATATCCTCTACCAGATGGATGGAACACTACACTGTTGATGGGACCAAAGTGACCTTTCACTCTTCCGAATTCTTCTTCAAATATCATATGATAGAAACGGGCATCGAATTTACCCCTGGTGGAGCTGGACGTTACGTCCATAGCTTCTTGACCTCCACCCATGACTACCTGTTGTGCAAACATAATCAATAATTCATTCTAATTCAATAGTTTAATTTATATAAATAGCAGTATAAAAATAATTTTTAATTTTAATTCTTATATATATTTTAACATCGGTATTATATTGTATATCTCAATAAACCTAAAATCACAATAAAAACAACATATATATATAATGAGTTAGATCTATTATCATGATTTTATATATTCTAAAGAAAATGTTTAATAAAATTCGTCATGAATTTGATTATATCT
The DNA here is from genome assembly GCA_964019155.1 of Osedax fenrisi. Lineage (NCBI taxonomy): Eukaryota > Metazoa > Annelida > Polychaeta > Sabellida > Siboglinidae > Osedax > Osedax fenrisi. The sequence continues at coordinate 94,224,532 of OZ025239.1, forward strand.
AAAGATTATGTACATATTATATATATATTATATTTTTTATTTATAAATTATAAGTAATACATACATTGTTTAATACTTTACTTATATGAAAACTGTAATTATTATCATATTAATTTTTTAATATCACTATTAGAATAGTAATAATATAATATTTAAAAAGGCATTTGGTGTATATTTTTTTAAATTAATAATTTAATAATTTAAACAAATAATTAGTAATGGTATATGTACACAAAATTAGACGTATCTATACTATAAATAAATATATAATATTGTAAATATAGAAATTTCCTATTTTTGTATACATAGATTAATATATACCATATCAACAAGGATAGTGACTATATTTAAATATTATAATTTAATGCGACTTATTTGTTACTTACTTATTTAATATATAAAATGATATTGTTTAATAATATATATATTATATTTAATAATGAATGATTAAATATTAAATTTATAATTTATCCGTTTATAAATATATTAAAGTTACATGAAAATAATAATCAGTTAACTCTTAATAAGGGAACTCGTAAAAATAATGAATAAAATATTTCTGGAATTTTTTTATTAGGATTTATTTATAAAATTTGAAATATTAACACCAGGTTAAAGCGTCATATTTGTAATAACAAATATAAATAGAAATTTAAAAAAAATTAAATAGATGTATAAATAATAAATTATTAATACATATTTAAGTAAAAAACATTTTAATATTATTTTATCGTATTTGAACTGGGCCCTTAATTATATTTTTGATCTAGGTCATGGAGATATATCAATGATCTAAACTATCAATATTAGTGTTATCTATTAATTCATTATTAACCTATCTAAAATGATATACTAATTTTACGATTTAATAATCTAATATCAATTTCTATGAATTGTTACATTTATAAATCTTAGTTATAATATAATTTCTACAACCTAAATATGAATGGAATTTGTATAAAAAAAATGTATTAATGGCATTATTATTTTATTACAAATATATTATAACTATAAACTATTAATTCAATATTGAAACTATACATAATATTATATTTTATTTTTAGAAACTAATATTAAGTTTTAAAATAGTATATTATATAGTAAAAGATTTGTATATGACTATTTATATAGATTTACAAACATAAGGTTGTTCAGGTGCAATGGAGGCAGAATTAACGGGTCTATCGGTTTTGTAGGTTTTATGATGATCCAAGTTGTAGATATCGAATAACTGCGGTAAGAGTAATCGTATAAGTTTGTATCTCGGTTATGTATAAGTTACACGTTAAGTTTAGGGGGAGTAGGGTGATAAGCTGGTGACAGGTTATGAAAGTTACCTTAGACGATGTATCCTTTGATGACGTAATAAACATAGTAGAATCAGAGGAGACTTGTATGTCGTTAATCTGTTTGCTGTGCTTGTTGATAGACTTCACCACTTTACCAGACTCAAAGTCCACCTGAGAGATGGTACCGTCTTCGTGTCCAGTGATGTAACCGGCGTCTAGTGGACTCCAGATGGCTGTCGTGACTTTTGACTGGTGCATGTTCACGATTTTACAGGGCTCATGATTTTCTAAAAAAAATAAGAATCATATTTTAAGAATTTAATGTATAATATAAAAATATAATAAAAAATATGTTTAAATAGATTTCATATTTGTTTTAGTGACAATTATTGATATCTATAATTAAGTATATTTTATAATAATTAAAAATAAATATTAGCATAATCTCACTATTATTAATGCAACGAACGCATTTGAGATGAATCCCTAATGTCAAATACTTTGAGGTCACATTTCTGTCCCAAGGCAGCATCGGTAGTAAGCATGATCAAGTTTCCACAGTATGAAAATCCACATGTTCGGACAGCAGATAACGTTGTAAGGGAAGATAGACATTTACCTGATCAAAAAATAAGTTTTACATTTATATCGTGAAATAATATTAATATATATAATATATATCAGATATTTTTTAATAAGAATTACAAAAAAATCAATTTTTAATTTTATTATAATATATTAAACGAAACCTGTTTCACAGTCCCACAAATTTGCAGAGTTATCGGAAGATCCTGTGAATACATTCTTTGAATCCCAGCTTACATCAATACACCACACAGCTCCTTTATGCCCTACGAAAGAACCGAGGCGTTCTCCGTTAACGGAATACCATACATTTGGAACACTGTCCTTGGCGCAGGAAAAGAGGAGGTCACCTTCTCGATTGTACTTGATTTGCGTTATAGAACGATCGTGTCCATGCAGGGCGATTGGTTTCTGTAAATATAAATAGAATTTCATTTATAAAACATTATCGAAAATATTTGTTAAAATATATAATTACTATTGATAAACAGGTTAAATTAACTAATATATATCATATTAGCAACTTTTGGAAACATTTTATATTTATTTTCCTGGAATAGATTCATACATTCAATTTTTAAATTTTTATATTTCATAATATATCATAAATATTATAAATATATCATAAATATATTATAAAATAATATATATTATAATTTTTTATAAGAATAGATTTGCTTTTACTTGAATTCAAATATAAATTTATACAATTATTTAATAGTTTATCTAGTAGATTATATAATCCAATAGTGTGGACACCTTAAATTATTAGTTACTAGTAATATTGGAAGATTTACCAATTAATATAGGACAAATTTAAATACATTTAATTAATACTATTACTTTTTATTATTTATATAATTACTTTTTACCATTATTAATTGCTTTATATATTATAATTTATATAATATATACAAAGATTTTCCGAAGGAAAGATATAACACTTACGCGAAATCGTGTAATTCGAATTTGTATACAAAATACCCTGGTGCCACCTATAGCGGGTTACTTTTAGGAACTATGCGTTGTTTATAATGTAAATTTGTATTTAACTATACACTTTTAAAACGTTAAATAATATGCTTTAAATTAATATTTATATGATGAAAACTAAGTGTTCATTACTAGAATATAACAAACAAATATGATATGAATGTTTTAAATGCTATAAGTATATATTTAGTGAGTAAAAGCTAATTTATATTGCATGTAATTTAATAGAGCAATGAAAACATTGTTGTATGCAAACAGAGCCGAACCTAAATCTATTTCAGTTATTTCGATACTACTGCTAGCAGCGGTTGGGGCTATTACTAAATTACGTTGCATGCATAGGGAGTGTATATCTTTGCTTCGCAAAATCTTTGATATATATATGTGTATTATTTTATAACAATATAAAACAAAATGTGTATTATCACCAGGGATGGGGTCAAATACGTATTTGTATTTAAATACACTGATTTGGTGTATTTGTATTTGAATGATTATTAAGTGTATTAAGTGATGTATTTGTAATTAACTAGTTTTAAATACACTTTTAAAAATATGTTAAATTAATAATTTAATAGAATGTAGAATTTAAACAATTGATTTATAATGTAAAAAATAAACAACAAATTTACCACTTAAGCGCTGTTCACATGAGCAATCTATTCCAGCTATTTCGCAATGGAATTCTTAAGAATTCCAGTTTCAAAATCCCCTAGCGGTATCAATTTTAGGGTGTTCACATGAACAATCTATTTTGTCAGTAGAATACTTAAACATACATACATTTTATGAACTTAAGTTCATTATATAATCATAAAGAGGTAATATATATATTCATAATTTAATAATTATATAAGGAATTATATATTATAATTATAATTATTAATTAATTATTAATTAAACAATCGTTCACGATTAAATAACATCAATTATAATCGTAAACGATTATAAATAGATTGACCCCTAGAAAGGTAAATGCGTATGCATTAATACACGTCAATATACTGTGAGTGCGTGCGTTTATTTATCAATTACATAAATTGTCACAAAACTAGAATAAATTCGGATTAGAACATTTATCAATAATCGCAGAAAAAACAGACTGTTATATTTTGGCAATTCTTAAGAATTCCATTGCAAAATTGCTGGAATAGATTGCTCATGTGAACAGCGCTTAAAATTGAACAAATAGAACTAATAATATTTTCATTGTTTGATTTTATACTATGATAATTAAATAGATATTGTTAATTATATACATATATATATATATAAATATAAAATACTGAATAGAATATTTATTTTTATATATATGAATATATATCACAGTATGATTCCATTACATTTATGAAATGTATCCATAGACTTAGAATTAGGTATAAATTCACCTAATTCTATGTACATGTATCCTACATCAACTTATTCATTTTACAATATGAATAAGGTGGCAGACCTCAAAATCCAGTATGAATTTTTTTAAATAAATTTACTATAAATGGCATAAAGCTGAGTGACAAAAATGTTTGGTCAAATTTTCAAATAAAGCTGCTAGATTAATTAGCCATAACATTATATATATAAATGAATTAATATTACTTTAAATTTCAATAATTTTTTTTTTAAATGTATTATATTTTATTAGTACTAGGTTTTTCCAGTTTTTACAATAAATTAACATGGTAAAGATAGGTTTTGGACGTTTTTTCCAGGTAAAAATAAGTTATTGCTAAAAATAATGGTACCCTGAAGTAAATATTAGGATTTTATTACAACTATAATAATGTTATATCGACTAGATCACCATATAGTTGAACTATATGAATTATTTACTTGATTGTAATATATATTTATCTAAGTTTAATCTCTACTAAGGACAATCATTTGTAAACAATAATATGAATGGTTCAACTATAAAGGGCGCTAATGATATGAATATAGTATCGTAATATATTATATATTATTATATAGTAAACGTTTATTTTAATATATATGAATATTAGTATTTATATGAATCTCTGCAAGGATATCATGTATAAAACTTTTCTGTTTATATTTGATAATAAATAAGTTTATATACAAAATATAATAAAGTAATTATACTTTTAGTAATATAATAATTTGATATCAACTAGCGTTCCCTATAGTTGAACTATGTGAATTATTGTTTTGAGATCGCTGTAACATAATATTATATATTTAATATATTATATATACTATACTATTAGTATATAATATAGTACTATAATATTACTAATAAATATATAATACTTTTTCCGCTTATCGATGTTTGTCAATGTGGATTGCAATTTATTATTCAATTAATATTTAATGATTATGATTAACATATAATCACTATTGATTTTTATATGATGTTTAATATTATATGATATTTATTATTCAAGTATTTCATAATTAAATTATGATTATTTATTTAAATTTAAAATACTATTAAATATTATGAACAAATTCATAGATATTATACTCTGTATGATAAATAGTATGTTAATAAATTATAGTATTCTATAGGTAAATAATGAGTTCTGTATATTTAACTCTAGAAGTTTCATAAGATGCTTTTATTATAAGTTTCCTATAAATATCGCAATGTTTACAAATAGGGCACCGGTTAATAAGTTATTTTTAATAACATATTTTTATTGTTAAATACATTTATATTTTAATATATTTTACATATTACGTTATAAAATATAAACATTAATCAAGTATATATTATTTATTTAAGTTATGTATAGTAAATATATAGCAACATACCATAGTTTAAGAATTAATCAAAAAAACTACAATTTTGTAAATTTTATTATCGCTCAATACGCATGTCCAAGTAGTATACAAGGATTTATATTTATCAAAACAAAAAATTTAAATATTGGAATATATATTATATATAAAATAAAAAGTATCTAAATATATATAGTATATTGTCTATATAGTATATAATAATAATAATATACTACTATATAGAATATACTATATACCCTATATGTACTATTAACAAAGATTTTCCGAAGGATTATGCTTCGCAAAATCTTTGATATTAATATATTATATATATTTGTTATTTTTTGTTATTTTATTTTGGATGAGTCCTTTCATCCCATCCAAATATATATATATATATATATATATATATATATATATATATATATATATATATATATATTGTTGTTATTGTTATTGTTATTTTTATTTGGTTGGGTCCTTTCATACCATCCAGGAACTTAGATGAAGTTTTCACTTATAACCACATATGGCTCTAATGTCCCTTCGAAGCCGCTCTCGTGTTAAGGCATCCATGGTTTTAACGAGAGCTAATCATTAATTTATACACAATTATATAAGATCACTTCTAAATAATATTTTAAGACCCATTTTATAAAATTAATTTATGGTCCAGACGAGGCTCGAACCCGTGTCCTACTCAGGCCCGTAGCCCCGTCGGGGGGCCCCCCTGAGATCGGCTAGCCCCCCTGAGATTAGGTAGGCCCCTAAAACTTGTTTCACATTACATTTTTTATATATAGTATTTACTAGATATTCAATTATTCCTATATTTATATTTTTATTTTATAATTTGATTTATATTATATTTATTTTTTAGAATATATATATTTTAGTCATATACATTATAGTGAGGATCCAATTCAGTATTTATGGTTTTATAAAATATTTTCTAAAATTATGGTAAATATTAAAAATAAATTGTAATATTTTAATTGTAATTAATTAATATATTAATTATATATTAACTATAGTTACCCTCAGGGTTACCCTATCATGAGCAAACAACAACAAACTATTTGGTTTTCTAACTAAAATAGGAGCAGACAAATTAATATATCACATAATAGCATTAACATAATCAAATATCCAACCATGGTTGGGTGGGGTTGCAGGGAGACAGGGTTTCAACCCCAAACCCAAACAATAGAACTACAAAATATAAAAAAAAAATGTAATTATCGTCCATCTGATCTCGGAAATGTTTATCCTACACGTGCAAGTGGTAGAGTACCCGGAATATCTTTTGGAAATAAAATAATAAGATTTACAGAGAATATGTATATATATATAAAATAAAGCAAATTTAATTTATATCCATTTATAGATTATAGTACTTTCACAGTAAGTGCACCATGGTACCACTTAGTAACGTTACTAAAATTGTAATTCAACAATGAAAAGTAAAATGGTTTAATAAATGGTCCCAATAATGTGATTCCTTCTATGAATCGCGTAAAATATATTCAACTGTTGACTAATTACAGGTCCACTCTCCTAAAAAGTATTCTTTTCAACTCCTCAATGCTATAGCATTTATGATCTATAGATCAGTACGAAATAAAGTTGATTTTATTACTCAATTAATTATGATTCTAATTTTTATATTTCTGATATTACTGAGACTTGGCTAACTATTGATGATTCTGCTCTAGCTTCACAACTTACCTCTTATTATTTTTAAGTATTGTTTGTTAATAGGTCTAGACATCGTGGTGGCGGCCTAGCTCCGTTATTCTAATCCGAACTTAAGCTTATTTTGTCATTTACCCATAGATTTAGAGTACCATAGATTTAGGTACTCTATATCTATGCATCTACCCTATGTTTTTCTACATATGAAATTCTGATATGTAATATCAATACCTCATATAACCTCGAGGTTATAGGAGGTCTTGGTAATATTCAGTTTCGTTCATTATTTACCATTATAATTATACTTATCTACCATCCACCTTCATTTAGCCTATGGAGTTTCTTAGCTGACCTCATCTATTTTAGAATCTTTCACATCAGTTAACATGGTTATTCTTGGTTATTTTAATATTCAAATTAACAATGAAATTCATGCTTCCTTATCTCTGAATGACCTTATATTTGAGTATTCCCTGACGCAATATATTTGCTTTACTACTAACACTATAGTGTATAATATATATATACACTGTATATTATAATAGTAATACTATTGAATTTTTTTTTATATTTAGCTAATTCTAAATTAATTTCATATCTCACTCAAAGTTCTCTAATATCCGATCACTATGCCATATGGCAATAATATATATTATTTGATTTGAACTTGCTAGTGATACACATTAATCGACCTCATAGATCGTTTCGGAAAATCTCTTCTATTGATAAACCAATATTGGTACATATGTGTACATATGTGTGTTTACTCTGTATTCCATCAACTTATCAACAGATATCTTCTGATTTGTCTACATTTTTTGATTATTTTAATTTGGCATTATCTCATTCGCTTGATATTTTTGTACCCACCATTACTTTTATTAACCGAACTTATTATATTCGTTTTCTCCTCCTTATGTTAACATACACGGTGTTCCACAAGGCTATGTTCTTGGGCCAGAAAAGCCTTCTATTTTTTTTTTTTTTGGTTTTTGTTTTTTTATTATCTAACGCCTATAATCACCATGTGTTATTGAGGTCATAATAAACTATAATTTATTTTTTTAATTTTATTATATGCATATAAAGTTATATTTATATAGTGTATAATATACACACACACAGTGTATTTTTATTTATTCTTTATTTATACACTGTGGAATTCACATTGTGCCTCAATATAAGTAATAGAGTATAGGTAACCTACTAGTAAATTAATTTAGTAATTACTAGTAGTTATATTATTACTATTATACTAGTTTATATTCACTACATTTTAGTCTTAAATTTGTGTGGGGCCTTGCCCCCCTTGGTATAAATTTCTGGCTACGGGCCTGGTCCTAATGCTTGTGTGTCTGACGCCTATATATATATGATAATTAACTATTATCAGGGATCTCCCTGCTATTTTATAAGAGTGGGCACTACATTAGGTACATCATTCAAATTTAATAAAAATCGTACGATTTGTACAGGTGTACTAAACACAATATTGTATAGGCTCACTTCGGTATATAATCAATACATGTTATAACCATTGGTTATATTAGGATATAGCCTATAACTTATAGGAAGTATTGATATAATGAATTTCTTGATATTAATATAATGCCAGATGTATTCGTACACTGTACCAAGACTTCCTATAACCTGAGGTTATAGGAGGTCTTGACTGACGGTGTTAATTATATACTATATTACGTACTATATATATAATATATATATTATATATAATATATTATGTATTTCTAAATGTATCTATTAATAATACTAATATTGTAATTATGATTCCACGGATTTTAATTATTTGAGTAATAATACTTCAGCAAATAATAATTATAATTATATATGCTATAAACATTTATTCTATATGCCTACATCTGAATACATATATATGCATATTGTTATGTTATAATATAATTATAATATCATATTGTTATCTAAATAAGGCGATAACAGCTATAGCTAGGTATATATAGGTATATATATATATAACCTACTAATGTAAACATATGGAAAAGAAAACTACAAAAGTTAGTTAACTAAACTATTTTAGCTACAAAGTAAATAAATTTATTGATATTATGTTTATATAAGGTTTATATAGAAATATGTGTAGTTTAATGATTACAAATGGATAACTTTATTGGGTACATATTTTATACGTATATATAGGCCTATGCAAATCTCAATGTGACTCATTAGAAAGTAAGGTTAATTTAAGATTATTAGTATTTTGTATATATGATGAAACCATGGAGCTAGAGAGACATTTCTCGAATTGCTTTATAATCTTTGTAGTCTTAAAACCGAAAAATGTAAAATGTAATGTAGGTTGGTATCCTATGTATATTAATATAATTATTCCCATTCAAACTTTACAATGATTTTGCGAAGAAAAATATACAACTTGTATCTATTTCTTGAAAAAAATTGAATATTGAATAGTTTGAAATATATGTGGGCCACATAATGTGGTACATAATGCCACATAATGTGGTAATACTATTATTTTAAATATTTCAATAGTGAATTGTCTAATTATATAATTGTAAAATACTTTAGATTGTTACAAAATATGTATGATTTTACATTAATTTTACATTTTACACGAATATATTAATTTATCATATGTATCGAATATTATAAATTAATAGATCCATTTATCGAATATGGCTGTATATTTTAAGAACAATGGTTTTAATTATAAAATAATGTTATATTCTTAAAACAAACAATATAAATTAAATATTTATTGTATACAAAAATGTACATAATTTTTCATTTATAATATTACTATTTAGTAATATATTTTTCAAATTGACATGTAAATAAATAAACTATAAATAGAATTAAAATTAATAATTATTAGTAGGTGTATTAACACCTACTGGTGACGCAATTTTTCATTAATTTCACAAATTAATTAGAGTGTTATTAATCTTTCGTTCGGAAAATCCTTGAGGTATACCTAGAGATATAACTAGTGTTATAACTAGAGAAATTATACTGCAAAATAAAAATTAAACGACTAAAATTAATTGATTTTCTCTTAAGACCTTCTATAACCGAGGTTACTATTTGAGCTACTAATAAACAATAGTTTTATATGTTTTTGTTGTAAACTAATTAAGTATTTATTCCGTAGATTTGTATATGTAAATCTAAGATGTATCCAATTGACTTATAAGTCACACATATATATATATCAATACCTCCTATAACCTCCTATAACGAGGTTACAGGAGATATGGCAATACAAGCAATACCTCCTATAACCGAGGTTATAGGAGGTCTTGATCATAGATTTAGAGTACCATATGGTACTCTAAATCTATGGTCTTGATACAAATAAATGATTTACCATGACAGCGTTTATTATGATTTTAACCAATGTTTTCCAAAGGTTTTGCTTTGCAAAATCTTTGTTTTAACACAGACAATAGATTCTATCAACGATTTGACAGAATTTTAATAATATATATATACTATAGGTGGCGATATAGTATTTGTTTGAATTTTATTTATAACAATTTTGTATACAACTGTGTTTTAAGCATGTCGGAGTCATCACCATCAGAATCTAATGGTTAATTAACGATATAATTAATGAATTTTATATTATTTGTTATTTTGATATAATTATAATTTTCATATAAATTATGAATTTTTAATAACATATTTATTTCAAACAACTAATATTTTAATTTAAATAATAATGTCCTCGGTTTAAAAATTGTTATTTAAAAAAACTTAATTCATGTAACATCATGTTTAACATGTAGTACACGATGTACGTTCATAAATTTAAATATTTATATAATGTAATTAATATTGTATCGTATAATATATTTATAAGCATTCTGAATCTACCATTTCAAGCTATTTTCCTACTATTATAATAATTATATTAAATTAATAATTAAATCACAATGATAATCATTGTTAATTCAATTTAACAATTCAACAATTTAATTTTTTATCTAGATTTTATAGAACATTTATTATTATTAATGATATTATAATAATTATAATAATTTTGATATAGAACATATATTATATATAGATAAAATATAATAATATTCGGATAAAAGTAGTTTGTACTGTATCTCAGATACTATCTGTTACATTTTTATTGACGTACATGAATACTAGTAATCTCGGAAGATTAATTAATTAATATCGGACGAATTACTATATTAAGATTATTTCATAATTATTAAATTATTATTCGAATATTTATAATTTAATTATTAAATACTCAGTATGATACTCAGTATCATACTGATTCAAAATATTACATATACTGAGTTTAATACTCATATATGTATATAAATAAAGACTAAGAAATGTAAAGATATTAAGGTAACTACTGTAAAATATATATACAATTCCTATCAAATAAACCATATTTAATAAGTCCTCTGAGATTACCTAGTATGAAATGACCTAGTCCTAGATTACTGGCTATCATGTAACTTACATCAATGTAAGTAATGTAAAATAATGAAAAATGTATTATTTGTATTATATGAAATTATGTCTTATAAATAATTATTTATATTTATAAACATTATAATGTATAACTATTTATCACCAATATTTGAATATAAATATACACACAGTAACACTGTTACAGTGTAACAGTAACATCCTGATAAGCTAACTATCGGGTTAGCTAACAAACATGATTAGCTAACATTTCTAACTGATTGGAATTGTATCTTTTTAATGTTAATAAATTCATTCATGCCTAGAAAAACTATACTAACATATTGTTATATGCTTACTTGTTTAATTGCGAGGATGATCTTCATCGTCTACTCGAGCATCAGTATGAGTCAACTGCCGCCAGATATCTCTATCGAGCATGCTGGTTCTTATCTCTTCCTTCTCTAGGAGACAAGTGTCCTTTTTTAACACATCGACATAGTTCAATCGTCGGCGACCTCTGTTAGCTTTGCCTTGTGTGGGTTCCCATAAAATGAGCGGGTGTATTGATAGTTACGGATGCCGTATACAGTGACTAGCCATTCTCATCCTTCTGGATTTTATTTTGGATGAAACAAGAGGTAGTTTACCATACACATATTTATTTGTGGAGTGTTCTTGCCAAGATATATTTAGGGCTTTACGAAGCATTCGCGTGTATGTGCCAGTGATTTCTTCTGTTGAACAGTCAGTGTCCATGACTCAGATCGTTATATAAAATCAATTAATTGTTACATTGCAATGTTATCATTAATATTACTTAATAATTATTATTATTATAAATGGATATATTTCTTCTAAATAATAATATTTATGTTTATGACCATTATATATACATTAATATTTTTAATGTTCGTATTCCTATTAAATGTGATTAATTTAAATATAACTAATAAGTACATTATTAGAACTCTCAGGAAAAAAAATTCAATATTTTTTTAATAATTTATTTGACATTTTTTAAATATTATCTTTATAATGATGTATAAATCATGATTATATTTGTAATATAACTTATACAAATAAACATTAATAAAACATTAAATAAACTTTAAACTTGATTTTGAATAATTATGTTTCCAATTTTTTTATTAAAAAAAGTACATTTTCAGAATACCTCAACAAAATGTGTATCATTAAAAGAATTTTTTTTATTTAGAAGAATAATTTTTTTTTTTAATTTTCAAATTTGTATTAATTTTTTATATTTTTTCATAATTTTTCTAAATATATATATATATATAAATTAAAATAAACAACATTATTTTAATAATCTATCTTTTATTTATAATATAAATACAAATTATTATTAAATATTAATAATTTAACAAATATTAAAAATTATATCAAATTTTTTACCCTTAAAAATATAGCCAATTCTCTTACCTTTTACATTAAAATCATTAAAAGTAAATAGAATGTAGCCCATGCTAAAAGTAAAAAAGTGTCATTTGATCTAAATATAGACATTCATTATACATTATTACACTCACTCGATTGATTCACAGCCTTTGCATAGCACACATTTATATGTAAACAAAAGAGTCTTTTGAAAAGACGCATTCAAAAAACAATGCACGGCATGTCCCTGCACACTGTACAGCTGCACACATACACCTATCCTTTCTTTGCAGTCATTCAAAGTCGGAATTTCACTTTATACATAATATTTCAACATTTTTATATTTATATATAATATTATATTAATATATAATATATATATATAGTTCCGTTTATAAGATTATTGACATAAATATTAAGTAGGA